>BQNB010118062.1:0-21061 GCA_026074375.1 Tanacetum coccineum | reverse complement strand
AAACACAAATACAAGCATATTTTTGCTATTTTTGGTCTGTTTTGGGTTTAATTGGGTTATTTTTAGGTATTAATGGATATGTGTATTCTACACTTATCATTTAGCTTTTCTCCATTTATTTATTTATTTATTTTGGTTGGCTTTTATGTTGTTTCGTTTTCTTTTTTTTGTATCCGCTTGCCTTGCCCTATCCTCGGCTATGTGCCTCATGTGTTTTTTGCATTTATGTATCTGCTTGCCATGCCTTAGCTTTGCCTTTGTGCCTCATGTGTTTTTTCATTTATGTGCATTTTGTGCTTTTATGCTTGTATGCTTCTTTGATCATGTGTCGGTATGTGCCTATGTCTACCTATGTATTTCTTATCTCTATGTTGGTATGCTTGTTTTGTATATGTCCTCTTTTCCGTCTCCTCTCATGTGGTCTTTTTGGGTTTATGCTCTCTTGCCGGAGGTCTTTTTGGAAGCAGTCCCTCTATCTTTGGGTAGGGGAGTGACTGTCTACATCCCACCTCCCCATACCTCGCTCTTGCGGGATTGGATACGGTTGTTGTTGTTGTTGTATAAGTTTTAAAAAGTTAGATATCATCATTACCATATAAGTAAAGACTAAATCGAACTTACCTAATTGATAATCGGATATGAGAAAAAAAGTTCTATTTATAATTTAATCTCTAAATAAGATTTCGAAACTTATATGTGTTGCTTCATAGTTCATACGTGTTTTTTATGCTAAGTGTATGGTTAGGATCAATTGAATTATAAAAGCATAGCATTAATTAGGACCCACACTCATGTTAGGTGGTATGCGCTCATATGTATACAACTAATATATCTGTTGATGATAGAAGTTGTGTTGTTAATTGATTTTAAAATTTAAGTTAAATTAGATTAATCACTTTGATTTGAACATCTATTGTTATAATGATCAAACTGCTATGAGCTAATCTTGCAAAAGATCATGTTATGTGACAAATTTGTTACAAGTTAATACAAGCAAGTAGTTGTAACATTCATCTTTATAAATCTTTTTAGTTTGATTGCAATTGAGTTAAGAAATAAAAAGCGTATATCTTCTGAATATGTAGTCGTGTACGAGCACGAAAACAAGGAGGTAATGACCTGAAACTTTATTAAGTCTTTAATTTTTCAAGTGATCAGAAATTTTAGTTTGACAATGCGATTGAATTTGTTAGTTTGAGATCAAAGATACTCACCGTTGACCACCAAAGATAGAAAGATGAAGGAATAGGAATGTTGTCAGCAGGGGGCACAAGTATTGCTAAAGATAGTCTATAAATCAGCTATAACAGATGGAATGCATGTCAAACTACTCATTTATTTTCTACTTCAATACTCTTGCTTCACTTATCCTTCTTCCTCTTTCTCTCATATTTCACAGGTAATTATAATTCTTATCATTTTTTGTTAATATTAGATTATTTAATATATATCTCATTTGGTGGTTTTGTTTTTTTGTTGCAGATCGGTTAATCATCCTAAACTTAGAGTTTCATTGTCATATGTCGATTTTTCGTTATCGGTCTACTAGGGTATGTCTCTAACCATATCTGTTTCATTTTTTAACCTGGAATTTTGTACTTATATATAGACTTGCATCATAATATAGACAAGGGTGGAACCAGGGGGTGTCACTGATTGAATTTTGTTTCATTGTGCTAATTTATATAAAAGATCCCTTTCCAAAAGGTCTAAGTTGGCGGGAAAATAGGACCCTATATTGGGATTGAAGCCAAGAGTTAGGATTGAAGCCAACTAGACGTTTGCAGTGCGGGAGTGATACCACTCAGGCAATGCCCAATGGTTTTGCAAAAGATCCTTGTTATTCGTATATGCCAGTGCTAGATATATTGTGTTTTTAATCAAAGTTCAGTATCAATTTTAGCTTATTCTTTATTTACCTTAAACTACTTATTTAAGGGTGCGTTGATCTTGACAATACTTATTTAAGGGGATTAAGGGCTATGTGACTCTTAACTATAATGGTTGGTTAGTTAAGGGATGGTTAATCAAGGTAAATTTGAAAGTGGTGTGCGCTTTATGTTGGTATTAGTTGACAAATGTTGTACACTCTGATCAAGATTCATGCTTAGTTTAATAATGGTTTTTTCTAATCAGTTCAATTTACTTTATGACATCTTTTAAATTGTAGAGTAGGCTTTATGTTTTACATTTTCATGTCTTGCATATAGATCAGAATTCATGCTGCCAAAGCAAAGAAGGGATTAAGGAAAGTGTTAACGGAGGGGAAATGTAAACGTCTTAGTTTGAGTGAATAAACTCTGTGCAATGATACAATTCGCTCTATTATAGATGAAAGCTATAATGTACAAGTAGACACTTTTTAAAACGCTTAGCAGATTTTTTTGCTTTGAATTGTACTTAATAAGCTGATTTCTTAAAAAAACCCTTTTTCATACAGCATTTACTTCTACAGGGTTACAAATTAACATGAGAAGAAGGGGCATGCAGTAAACAATGAGGATGATCAAGTAACGAAAAAGAATTCACTCACCATGGCTTGGGAAATTGACAAGTCTGGCGCTGAGGTGGCGAATTCCAAAAAACCAAACCCAGATATCTTTTTAAATATGCTTATTAAAAGACTGCTTATTGAAACAAACAGATTCTGCACACATAAGTAGTACCATATACTTTTCATAAGCTTATAAGATTTTAAATGTGCGATAATTTAACGCAATCACAAACACCCTCTAAGATTTTGAATCTACGACTTTCATGTTGCCCAATATTTAGTTTAGGCCGTTATATATGCCATATGTGAAAGTGCTTTTTTTGTCAAAAGCTTTACGAAAACAGACTGATTCGAAAATGTTTCTTGGAACCGTTATTAAGTGACCGGATTACCACTATGTTAGCCACTAATATCTGGAATATGCGAGGGATAGTTATTATTATGACACATGTTTTTCCTTCAAATAAGTATATGAATCGTTTTCATTTTCTATGCATTCCTTTTTTTCTACACACGGGTTATCATATTTTGTTTTTTTTAGAAACCTGATGCAGAAACGACTCCTGCTATAAAGTCGAATCTCATGGTCAAGTTGGACCCCGCCATTTTCATTTACTTTATGACATCTTTTAAATTGTAGAGTAGGCTTTATGTTTTACATTTTCATGTCTTTCATATAGATCAGAATTCATGGTGCCAAAGCAAAGAAGGGATTAAGGAAAGTGTTAACAGAGGGGAAAGGTGAACGTCTTAGTTTGAGTGAATAAACTCTGTGTAATGTTTCAATTCGCTCTATTATAGATGAAAGCTAGAATGTACAAGTAGACACTTTTAAAAATGCTCAGCAGATTTTTTTGCTTTGAATTGTACTTAATAAGCTGATTTCTTAAAAAAAACCCTTTTTCATACATCGTTTACTTCTAAAGGGTTACAACTTAACATGAGAAGAAGGGGCATGCAGCGAACAATGAGGATGATCAAGTAACAGAAAAGAATTCACTCACTATGGCTCGGGAACTTAAAAAGTCTCGCGCTAAGGTGGCGAATGCTGGAAAAAGGGATCGGGCGAGTCCGATCAAAAACGAAACCAAACGCAGGTGTCTTTCTAAATATGCTTATTGAAAGACTGCTTATTGAAACAAACAGATTCTGCACACATTCCAGTAGTACCATATACTTTTCATAAGCTTATAAGATTTTGAATGTGCGATAATGACCCTCTTAACGCAATCACAAACACCCTCTAAGATTTTGAATCTACGAATTTCATGTTGCCCAATATTTAGTTTAGGCCGTTATATATGCCATATGTGAAAGTGCTTTTTTGTCAAAAGCTTTACGAAAAAAGGCTGATTCAAAAATGTTTCTTGGAACCGTTATTAAGTGACCGGATTACCACTATGTTAGCCACTAATATCTGGAATATGCGAGGGATAGTTATTATTATGACACATGTTTTTCCTTCAAATAAGTATATGAATCGTTTTCATTTTCTATGCATTTCTTTTTTCTGCACATGGGTTATCATATTCTGTTTTTGTGGAAACCTGATGCAGAAACGACTCCTGCTATAAGGTCGATTTCCATGGTCAAGTTGGACCCAGCCGTCTTCGGATCATGTTCCTCAATGGTAAGTCATCTAATCCTACAACTGTACATAGTAAATCATGTTTGCTTTTGTAAAGAGTAAACACATTATTAGAATGATAAAACTTCACAGTTCATACAATCAAGGTAAGAAAGTTGAAAAGAAACTTGATTATTCACTATCACAAGATCACTTTCAATAATGCAACTCCAAACACCCCTTAAATTGATTCCACAAAGTCAACTTTGCTATCCCATTAGAATAGGAACACCGATACACTCATATACTTGTCATTGTTCATACATTATCTATTTCACAAACACTCCAACAAAGAAGGAAATCACAATCGAGAACCTATGTGCATACTTCAGGTCTATGGTTATAGAATGTCATTGTTGGCAGAACAGCTTGGAGCGCTAGACTATGTCTAGGAGGGCCCAAAACTCTAAAATGTGTAAATGAAGTCAATAAAGCAGCTGAAGACAACTGGAAAAGATACACATATGAGAAACACACAACATTGCAAGGTGTTAATGAATCCGACACACTGGTCCTTTTAGATTAACCTGTACACACCATAAGGCGAGCCTATCCATACAAACAAACATGTTAAGGCTGCTGAGATCTTCAATGATCCTAAAGTTGTAGCACAAGTGGTATACTTATGATTTAGTAATCAAGCGTACTACAAGCACTCAACTTAAAAATGAATGTTTAATGTGTTTGACTAAGCTGCTATGTTTTAATGTATATATGTATAATACAGATTTTATTTCGTAACTTGTGAACATAATTTTCTGAATGCAGATTCTATAGTGCACGATATGAAGATTATGATTTGCACATACTCTTTTAGGAATTCAATGTGATCATAAAATGCGATTAAGTGAAATGGAGTGGTAAATAAATTTTGAGGTAATATTAGTTATTTTATCGTTATTTCTTTTGTTACGTTCAAGTGGTTTGCAACATGCTAATAACATTCAACAAAAATATAATGTGGACCCATGGTCTTATACCATATCTCATGACCGAGAAAACAACAAAGGAGATATTGCTTTGGTTTATCAGGATGCTATTGCAGCACACTATTTTGTGATGCTTTCTTTGGAGGAAACATTTTACACGGAACAAAAATAGAGCCGCGTCAAGAGCATATACAAGTTCATAATCAGTTCCCAAAAATTACTTGCTGATGACCTTTTGTCATGATGCCATATACATTAATCCTGGTTGAACTTTAATTTATGGTGTGAACTTATGCATATAGTCCCCTGTTTGGCTGTTTAACCCGCCTTCCCAATTGTCTCACGATATAACTGAAAGCACCATACACATATAAACATATACGAGTCTGTTTTGTATTATATTATCTTAAAGCGTGTTTTATTACGGATAATTATCAGATTCTTAATTATTTTTTCTGAAATGGTATTTTCTTGAGCAGACAAATGGATGTGGAGGATGAAACATCAAGACATGTTATATGTTGTTTTTGGTTTGTATGTCACAGAGTATTGCTGTATTATGGTGCAAAAGGAGTGTTTGGGAAATGACTGTATGATATGTTTAGTTAAAGTTATTGTCGTGGAGTACTTGGTTAAACACTTAAAGTTATGATTGGTCTACTTTGGGAAATTGAAAGTTTAAATAATATAGTTTATCTCATCTCTTGTTGGGTGCTGCTGAATGGTCGTTTGTTTCTAGGGGACTAAGCTTATTATAGCCGTGTGTTTTAAGATGCATAAGGGAATTTATTGGGCTGGTTATTTCATGAAGTCTAAACATGGGCTGAATATTGATAATTACATGTATTTGGAACAACTAAAAACAAAATCAAACAACTATCACTAGCTTATTTATTTGTTACAATAACGAACAACTATCAAAATATAAATGTTTCTTCCAACAATACCTTAAAGCTCCCCGCCCAATGGGTGGGCCTTGAAACTAGTTTATATATATACATAC
This sequence comes from Tanacetum coccineum, assembly GCA_026074375.1. Classification (NCBI taxonomy): domain Eukaryota; kingdom Viridiplantae; phylum Streptophyta; class Magnoliopsida; order Asterales; family Asteraceae; genus Tanacetum; species Tanacetum coccineum. The sequence goes on along the minus strand of BQNB010118062.1, from coordinate 15,008 downwards.
TACTATTTACCAAACTAAATTTAATGTATATGAACAGTAAATCGCTTTGGTAAATGTCACAAAAATACTCGCTCAAGGGAAGATTTTAAAAACAGTCCTTAACAACTTACAAAATCCGTCTCTGTCGTTAAATAAGGTTGTAGAAACAATCCATATGTTTAGATTTCAACTGTTTGTGTAACGAAAAATTACCCAAATAATCTCTTCAGTTACTTATCAAATTCGGTAACGTTTCTTAAATTAATTTTACTGATCGCTTATAATATAAAACATTACATAATTAGTCAACTGCGAGTTACCTTACTTTACAAATAATGTCTATAATTTCAAGATTTAACAATAAAAAAAACTATATCTCGTGGTTGTCAAGATCTCGTTCTTTATCTTATGATCTCACGATTTATGATAATACAAAGCAAAAACGATCTGGATCCTACATAGGATCTATGCAAAGTTAAGATCTTATTGGATAGCGATCTTGACCATATGATCCTAAAATCTACTCCGATTCGATCTTACATTTCTCGAACCACAAAGCAAAAATGAAATGGACCGCGGACCGGACCGGACCAAGAAACCGGCCTGAACCGGACCGACCAGACCAGACCGAACCTATTTCGGTCCGGTCCTCGGTTCCATACTCTTCTTTATTTTATGTTCTTAGTCCGGTCGGTCCGGTTCGATCTTACAAAAAACCCGACAATTATGCCTTGTTGGACCGGACTGGACCGCAGACCGAACCAGATCAGATCATTTCGGTTCGGTCTTCGGTCCATTGTTTTGGCCAAATTCGATTTCTGTCCGGTCCGGTTTTCGGACCGTGAGCACCCCTATTTAAGACAACATTTCTATAAAAAAATCATATAATATATGTTTATGATATATAATGATTTGTAGATTTCTATAATATTAGAAAGACTATTAAGAAAATGACATTATAGTAGGATCTTAAGATCCAAGCCGATCTTACAATCTCGATCTTATAAAGACGAAAAGATCTTGAGTAGGATTCTTATCTTGTAAACCTTGGTATATATGATTAAAATGTTAACAATACTAACTATTTATAAATTATATAATATTAAAGAAATTGCCTAATTTTTTCCCGCTGCAACATGCAAATAAATATAACTCCTTTCTAGCAATGAAAAAAGTATTCCTAAAAACCTACAAATTTATACGAAGTAATAATTATTATGGGAGGAGTTCAAATAAAACAAGTGAAAATGCTAGGAGACAACTACAATCGTTTGATAATCAGATCAAGGAACAGGATTGGTCAATGGCATTTGTGTTATTACACCAAGTTTCATTTTTCATAATGAAAAACATGTTGGAGAGGGGTGCGCAAGTCTTTTATCACACATTTGTCCATTACGTTTCATCAGTTTTTTTTCCCGAAAATCATGGAAGTTCCAATTTAGTTGCTTAATATAAAACTCCATTAAATCACTTGCTTTGAATTTTTTCTAGGTTCAATTCGTAATCTATTTTTTCATTAATGGATCAATAAGTTAATATAGTCCTTTGATTAGTCAATCAGTAATTTTTAATTAGATTTAATGAGACTACTTCATCATAAGAAGGTATGAATAATGTTGGCTCATGATGATCGAAAAATGAAGTTGTTTTTTATTCACAATAATTACTTATCCACGATGCTGAAATCAATGGTGTGATGATGCTGGTTAATGATGACGATTCTTGAACCACGATGATGATGAAGTGATGATTGTTGATGCATGATACAAAAAATCTCTCATGTTGATCCATGATGATGATCTAATATGTGGATGGTGTTTCTTAAGATGCAGCATCTATATGATATGATGATCAAGATGATGAGTATTTTGATGCAAGATGATGATGACAATGGATAAAAAAAGAAAAAAAAATTCCTTGATGATGACTATATTTCATTATTCAAAAGATAAAAAAACATGATACGATGATTAATTAAGATGCATTATCATCAATATAATTTTAACGCCTGATTCTTTTTTCTTCTTTCTGTCAGATCAAGTGCGGTTCATGATTGATCTATTTCAAGTTTTTTCTTATCAAATTCATGAGTATTCTTATTGCTCCAAGTTGAAGTTTATTATTCCATTACCGTCGTTGGTTTAAGTTTAGTTAGAAAAGGATGATTTTGACCAAGATGATCGATGCATGATATTGTAATTATTGATGCTAATTTGGAGATGATATTGAATTTGACGATAATGATGTTTGATTGTGATGATGATAGAATTAGCGATGATGATGTTCGATGATCATGATGATGCTAAAATCGATGATGAATTAAAGATGCTAAAAATCGATCATGATGATGTTGAAAACGATGCGATGATGATGATGATCATGATCGACGATGATGATGATGCCAAAAGATCATGATCGATTAGGATGCAAAAACAACAACTTAAATGCACACCATCTTAGATCACCATCGATTAGGATAACTGTTTTCTTTTATAGTTTGTTGTTGCATAATTTTTTATGATGCAAAAACACCATCTTAGATGCACACATGAAGAAAATGCAGTATCAGGATGCTTAGTGATCACGAACATTTTGATGTGTTGATACAATTTGATGCAATTATTAATTTGAATATGCTTAAGGGTTTTTCTAACATGTGCCCCAGGGGCACATGATAAGGTGGGGACCCAGACTTATGTGTCACAGCTTGATTCGTCAGCATTTATTATTATTAATCATTATCAGGCCCCACAATCACCTGCTGACCAATCAGGCTGTGACACATAAGCCTGGATCCCCACCTTATCATGTGCCCTGGGACACATGTTAGAAAAACCCTATGCTTAAAGATGGTTCATAAGTGATGCGAATTATGATGGATGCAAGAAACTCCACTTGCTGAATTAATTTATATATATTGTTATGATATAGTAATGATTAAATAGAATGAGAAATAAGCTCCAATCAAACACAATTTTGTAATATGTCTATTTTACCCTTAGAAGCTTTTACACGTGGCATCATTTTACGGTGTCTTATATTTTTTAGTTTCACTTGGTGTTTTACAAGAACTGGACCTGTGCATTTGTGCCTTTATAATAAGCATCCATATTTTGATTTTAGAGGGAAATGCAAAAAACATCCTTGTGGTTTATCAAAAAACCGTCTCACGTCCCTCGTTAATACTTCGCGCAAATTTCATCCCCCTGTTAGTAAAATGAGGCATCATACATCCCTGAGGACGAACGATGCAAATATTGTATCAGTTAAGGGGGAAAAAGTGAGACAACAATACATCCATGTGGTTTGCAAAAAGTCCGTCTCACATCCCTACGTGACCAACATTTTCCCCCCTTAACTGACAAACTATTTGCACCGTTCGTCCTCAGCGATGTATGGTGCCTCATTTTACTAACGGATGGATGAAATCTGCGCAAAGTATTGACGAGGGACGTGAGACGATTTTTTGATAAACCACATGGATGTTTTTTGCACTTTACTCTTGATTTTAATTAATCTCAACCAAGTTGATATACAACCAATTTATACACATGTAAAAAAAATAAGTTTCAAAATGATAACGAAGTTTAAGAAGTATTTTATTTTTGTTACTCAAACATAAACACTATTGGAAATTCAATGGTTTTTATGATTGGAAAAAGTTACGGAGATCAATTGAGACAAAACTCAAACTTGCTTACTAAAATATTGGACTTAAGAGTTGGTCCTATTTTAGAATCGGGCTTGGCTCGACTCTAACTGGACAACGTCAAGGAATTACATGTGTCTAAACGCAACAGGCTTGTTCTGTTGATTTTCTTTATCTAAGCATTATAACATCGAGATAAACGACATGCATTAGGTTTTAAATAAGCTAAACACTATTGTTCTCAATAATTTAATGATAACATGAACAAACTAAACATTAGTATTAAACAAGTACTTGCAAGCTGATGCTGCCGTTGTTTGAATAAGATTAGTAAAATGGTGTTATGTAGTAAATAGTTTGGGCTATTTGGCCGACCAAGGATTCTTTTGGGTTAGGCCCAATTAGTTATGAGAATACAATTTTTGGGTTTAATGTAAATTTGTCAAGCAAACCATACGATGAGTTATATGAAAGTGGCCTTATGATTATACATATAAGAGTTGAGATTAATATAGACAAAAAAATTTCTTTAAAGACACATTAAACTAATTCTAGCCATTTATTTTTTCATAAAATAAAACTTAATTTTTACTTTTTTTAAAATAAAATATTTTGCAAACACTAATTCGTTAAATGATATGCTAATATGTTGAGTATGAATGGTATAATAAGTTGGATTTTTTTTATTACTTTTTTGTGATAGTAACTCATGTGTGATATGTCGAATGTGTTCATTTGTTACTTGTTTTGCAAGGAAAAAAACATCATTAGTTTTGAGTAATGAAATTTAGGCGTGTTTAATGGCCGAGAATCATATTTATGTGGACTGGACTAATATAGGCCGAGCTAAAAACAAATGCGAATATATATTGGAACGAAAAGTAGTACTGTATAGTATATATATTTTTTTAGAAAGACAACATATATTAAAGAAGCCAAAATAAGGAACAAGATACAAACGAAAGACGACCCACCATTTAACCAAGATAGTTAAAACAGAAGAGCCCCAAGAAAAAGAAACAACAACAAAATGTGTAAACTACTAAAACAAGAAATATAGAAACCACTAGCACCTAAATCCCAGGTACTGTATAGTATTGCTTTGTTGTGTGAATGATTTTGTCACATAAGAAAAAAATTATGGATTAAACAGGTCTCCAAGAAAATAGTTGTTAGTTGAAAGGCGATAGTTTTTAAAGAAAAAGCAAAACATGAGTTTTGATTTAATCCCACGTAGAGAAATGAGCAATCATGACACCACGTATGTTACATCACAGTATGCTTTAGGAAAAATATTTTAACATCACGTGACATTTAACAAAGTTAAATACAACACAACAACAACAACATTACCCAATCTCGCCATGGCAGAGTATGAGGGAGGTAAAATGTAGACAGATCATACCCCTACCCTTGGGAAACCCGCGGTTAGGGAGACTGCTTCTAGGTAGACCTCCGGCTAAGAGAAGGAAGAAGAAAGGGCCGGGCACACACGCCCCACGCACGCCCACACACACACACACTCGCACTCTCACACACACATACGCACATACACACCACACGCACAACACACACACGCACAAAAACACCCACACACACCACATATATATAAATATTTGTGCAAGCTAGATAAATGGAACAAAGCATGCGAAGGCAAGAAAACAAGATAAAAGGGCAACAAACACCATGAAATAAACATAAGTAAGACGGCGAGGCTAACAAGCATACAACGCAATGCACCAAAAACCAAACAATAAAAGGCCACGGGAGAAACATAAGCAAGAGCGACCATAAACAGGAAGGCATACATGACGTAACTGACCCAAAGAGAAAGCTAAGGAAGCTAAACAAGGGCAAAGCAAAAGAATAAGAGGGAAAAGGGCTCCTACCCGCCCTAACGGCGACTAGCCTAAGAAAGAACACTATAAGGTGACGCAAAACCTAAAGAGGCAACTCAAAAAAAGAAAAAAGGGCTCCTATACGAACTACAAGGCACAAGGCTATGAAATGCAAAAAACCAAAAGGCGCAATAGGCAAGGCTACTACTAAGCTCTACAACCTATAAAGCAGTCTATTCAATGTCCTAACACTTCCTTATACTAGTTCCTATTCTATCTCTCAGCGTTTCCTATAGAGGTTTGTCCTTTAGACAAGCGAAGCTCTTTCATGTCCTGTTTAAGTCTATCTTCCCATCTAAGTTTAGGTCTGCCCCTTCTCCTCGAGCCGTCGACTAATAAGGCTTCAACTCTCCTAACTGGTGCTGTTTGTGGTCTCCTCTTGAGGTGGTACCAAACCATCTCAACCTTCCTTCCCTCATCTTGTCGATTATAGAATCGACCTCAAGTTCTGCTCTGAAAACTCCATTCGGTATCATGTCAAACCGTGGATTTGCAAGTACCTCATCATTCTCATTACGCCAACTTCTACCCCTGTTTTCTTGTGCCTTCGTGGATCGGCAACACTCTGAGCCATATTGCATAAGCTGGTCTAATCTGACCTATAAAATTTCCTTAGCTTTAAGGGACTTACCTCATCACATAGGACTCCTGTGGTTGCCTTCCATTTAACCAACCTGCCGCTAATGCGATGAGCCACATTCATGTCTACTCTTCCTGATCTATGAAACACCGAACCCAGATATTGAAGACTCTTTGTTTGAAGGATTGGTCTCGATACGTGAGTCTCACATCTTGGTGACAACCCGTACCTACGAAAATCAATCTAAAGGTTATCTATCTTGTCTCACTTATTCCTTAGGCCCTTGTCTTCTAGAGCCTTCCTCCACTTCTCAAGTCTGCTGTTTAACCCTTTCGCCGATTCTGCAATCAACACAATATCATCTGCAAATATCATGCACCAAGGGACGTCCTCTTGTATCCTCCACGAAATCTCATCCAATATTAAGGCGAAGAGGTATGGGCTAATGGCTGAGCCCTGATGTAGACCTACTTCTACATGGAAAAACTCTGTGTCCCCCACTGAGGTCCGTACGCGGGTCTTCGCCCCCTCGTACATATCTCTTAAGACTCTTAAGTATCTCCTTGGTGCTCCCTTATCTATTAGGGTTCTCCAAACCAACTCACGCGGTATACAATCATAGGCCTTTTCCAGGTCTAAGAAAGCCATACGCAAGTCTCTTTGTCTTTCCCTATACTTCTCCATAAGGCTTCTAAGAAGGTGAATAGCCTCGGTCGTAGACCTTCCCGGCATAAACCCCAATTGGTCTCTATGTCACCCTTGTCTCCCTTCTTAGCCTTCTCTCTATAACTCTCTCCCAAAGCTTCATGGTGTGGCTAAGGAGCTTGATACCCCTATAGTTGCCACATGCTTGCACGTCGCCCTTGTTCTTGTAAATGGGAATGACTTCACTGAGCCTCCACTCGTCAGGCATCTTTGCGCTTGAAAAGATCTTGTTGAAAAGGCAAGTCAACCACTTTACCCCTTCGTCTTTCAGACACTTCCAGGCTTCAATAGGAATCTGGTCCGGGCCTACGACCTTGTTTCTCCCCATCTTCTGCAATGCAATCCGTACTTCCCGTTGGTTGATCCTGGAGTAGTAGCAGTCTTGAGGCAAAAGTGGGCTTGAGCTCCCAACTTCACTTCCTTCAGGTCTACTCTCGTTGAAAAGAGAGCAGAAATACTCTCCCCATCTTTTCCTAATATCTTCTTCCCTCACAATGGTTCGACCTCCTTCATCTTTGATATATCTCACGTTTCCTAGATCCCTTCTTCTTCTCTCCCGGGCTTTAGCAATCTTGTATATATCATTTGCCCCCTCTTTGGAGTCCAGTTTCTTATACAAGTCTTCGTATGCTTTGTCTTTCGCTCGGGCTACCGCTATTTTCGCTTCTCTTTTAGCTAATTTATACCTTTCCGTAGCCGAGTCTATGCCCTCAAGATTGCCCTCGCGACACGAAAGAAGTTCTTTGAACCTAGATTGTATCGTCGCTACTTTAGTTTGCACCTCTTCACTAAACCACCAGGATTCCCTATGTGTTGAATGAGTTCTAGCTGACTCACTAACCACACCTAAGGAGTCCCTTGCCACATCTTTGATAGTGTGGGCAAGGGTGTTCCACATCTGTTCAGCACTACTTGTAGACATGTCCTCCTCAAAAGCCGAAAGTTTCTCTGATACTGTAGCTTTAAAAGTCTCTGCCACATCTCCCTTCAAGTTTTTCCACAGAATCCTCGCCCTCCCTGTCGCCTCCCTCCTATGTTGTTGTCTCTCGAAAAGAACATCCAAGGTTACCAACCTATGTTGAGATGAGCATGCCTCACTAGGGAAGGCCCTACAGTCCTTGCACGTTCTAAGGTCACCTCTGCGTACTAGCAGAAAGTCAATTTGGGTCTTGTGACTCCCACTCTGGAAGGTAATTAAGTGGGCTTCCCTCTTCTTGAAGAAAGAGTTCGCTACTACCAGGTCGTGTGCGGTGGCAAACTCTAAAATCGCACGCCCTTCCTCATTCCTAGCTCCAAAGCCAAAACCTCCATGTACCCCCGCGTATCCATCCGCAGCGGATCCGATATGGCCGTTTAAATCGCCCCCGATAAAAAGATGTTGGTCAGTCAGGCACTTCCTCACAATCTCGTCCAGATCGTCCCAAAATTTCTTCTTTATTGCATCGCTAAGGCCCACATGCGGAGCGTAGGCGCTGATTACGTTAACGGTCTCCCCTTCAATAACCACTGATAACGCCATAATCCTATCGCCTCACCTACTCACTTGCACGACATTATCTTTAAGTCTCGCGGTTAAAATAACTCCTACCCCGTTTCTCCCAGAGCTAGAGCCCGAATACCACAGCTTGTATCTGTTACCTTCCCTGGTACTAGACCCTTTCCACTTAGTCTCTTGGAAGCAAGCTATGTCAACCTTATGTCTCCCTAAGGTGTGGACAAGCTCCAAACGCTTTCCGGTCAAAGACCCTACGTTCCAAGTACCCACCCTAATCCTACGAGTGCCCGCTAATCTATCATATCTCATAGTCTCCCTACACCCGACTACCCCTCCCAAGCCAGAAGAACATGACCTCAAGTGACTATCACTTCCTATAGCCTCTATCCTACCCTAAGGCAAAACAAAGGTAACACCAAAGGAGCAAGAAGCAAAAAGAGCAACATAAAAAAGCGGGCCAAAAACAAACAGGAGGTACACTACAAACAGAGCAAGTATGAAAGAAAGTAACAGATTACCAACCACAAGAAATGGGGTGAGAAACGGGGATATAATAAAATATTAAATCAATATAACAGATAAAATCGGGAAACTCAGCTGTTGCCAGAAAATAAAAATTTTCCGGTCACCGGTCCGGCTGTGGTGGAGGCTGACGCAACAAATATACTCGGATCAGGTTCAGAAGGTGGATTGGGTTGCTTGGATCAGGTCCGGCAAGATGGGAGTGTTTTCCACTCGCCTTGAAGTCGCCGAAAAAACACTAAAAATAATCAGGAGGTCGCCGGACGTCGTTGCTGCGCGTGGCGGCTCCGGTGGTGGTAAGACCAGGTGGGTTTTGGTCGCAGTGAGGTGGTGATTCCGATGGTTGTTTTAGATTTGCGTGAAGGTTTAAGATGGTGATGTTAAATTGAATTGAAAGAAGGAGGTGGAGAAAAGAGAGAGAGAAAAGAGAGTATTTTAATCATGGAAGATAAGCGTAATATCATTAGAAAGTAACACATCAGTGTACACGTTTAACAAAGTTAAATACAAAGTGCCTAATTATTAAAACCTACAAAACCCAGGATGCATCGGGTGCATTCAATGTTTGGCCCGACCCATGCATTTATAATTTTTGACCCGACTCTCCTTCTCCTCCTTCCACGGGTCTCTCCCTATAACTTTTACATATAAAATACACACACAATCAAAAGATGCGTTCTTTTTTCTCTCATCTAATTCTTCTTCTTCCCTTCCATCTAGGCATCTTTATTTCTTGCTCAAAATTTTAATTTTAATTATATCTCTAAAAAAATTGGTGCTGATTTGAGGTGTTTATTTTCTTTTCCCATATCCATATGTTCAGGACATGAATTAACAATTGAAGATTTGGTTTCCGGTGAAGCATATTGTTCAATTTCAAGATCCGAATAACAGTAGAAACCCAGCCTCTAATTGCATGTAAGATGTTCTATTCTAATTAGTCAGGTGTGCAAAAAATCAAAACATGTTTTTTTTTTAATTTTTGGTTTTCTATGCAATTAACCTGATTTTATGATGTGTTTATTGATTATAAGGAGATGGTGATTGTGTTGTGCAAGGTGATTTGAGTTGCAATTGTCGGCGTGTCTTTTGGTTTTCTAGCGAACCTTGCACTGTCGTCTTGACTCGGGCCACCAATAGTAAGTCTCATGACAATCATATCTTTTCTAAGTTTTTAATTAATTGCGGTTTAATTCTTTTGATTTGTGAGATTCCGATTTTGCATGTCTTCTTATTATTGAATGCTTTTTAGATAAACATAATATTATTGATACTATATATATATAGCAAAATCCTACGTCTAGGCTTGTGTTTAAAAACGGGGCGTTTTTGAAAAAAATTTGTTGTTGAGTATGATGTGAATTGTATATATTTTAATGAATAAAAAGGATCGTTATAATTGCGTGAGCGACTACAATCTAACTGGTACATTGTATCCATAATCCTTTCATAGTGAAAGAAGCAAAATCTATATATTTTATGAGCTATTTATGGTCATTTGTATTATACTTAATTAGAATATTGGGCGCAGAACCAACAAAACAATTATGCGATAATATCTTTCTAAGGAAAAGTGCATATTAATTAGATTACATACAATTTACAAGTTGAGCCAAATAAGTCATGAAACTGAAAGTTCACCTTTTCTTATGCCCCATCTTTGGCATGGTTTTTGGTAGCTTCTTTGTCACAAACAATTTTTTGTCACCTTTTTTATTATGTATATATTTTAACACATGAAATGTAGGTTATATCTATGTGTGTCGATATATCTCATCTCTTCTCTCTCAGAAATTAGCAAAGAGAGGAAAAGACAAGTCGAAAAATAGGAAAAAATGCATTAGCAGTGCTAATAATGGTATTGGTACAATTCGGGTTTATAGGTATGAATATATTGTTAAAAATTCCTTAACCCTCCCATGACTAAACAAAACCTTGATATACATCGTATACGTCACAACTATAGGAAAACCCCCCTTTTCCTTCATCTCCTCCCATAACTTAACAGAGCCATCAACATTACCATCATTGGACAGCCAATTCAACATAGAATTATAGGTAACAACGTCAATCTCAGCGCCCTTTTTCTCCATTAGTTTAAACAAAAAGACCAGAGAAGAAATCCTCTTACTTTCACCAAATATGTCCATCATGGTGGTATACGTAAAATGATTATGCTTAAACCCCTTCAACGCAGATGCCCAATTAAAAAAAAGCCAAGATCTTTGCATTGGTGGGTGTGTTTTAAGAACTTGGTTAATAGTACAAGAATCCCATTTAATGTTTAAAGATTGTAACTTTTGTTGAGGATGATCATTTCAATATGTATCTTTAGAGATCTTGGGCTGGTAATTTGTGTAATATATGCGTTGTTCATTGAATGATCAAAATGTCACTCATTTGTGACTCAAAGAGTCGAAAGGTTTGAGTCATGAAGCAAACTTCTTGCAAATATGTGATTATATCTGCTTACATAACAATTTGTGCATGTGTGTGTGTTTTTGTTCATCTATATTCATGAGCTATGTTGTTATCATTTTATCTTATTGCAATGTCACTGAATTTTTTATAGGCGGAGTGATTTTCAAAAATGGGAGACATAAAAGAGAGCCAGGTCTCACATCTTAGATGGTATGTTTCATTATTTTTGCCTTTTTGGTAAGCTCACGCAGCAAATCTGTCTCTCTTTAGATATCAAAAAAGAGAGAGGTGTGAAAGTAATAGCTTTATGTTATCCACCCCGGCTTACGGCCTTTATGCTACATGTGAGTATCTGTACAAATTTGATTGGCTGTTAGGATGACGCAAGACATAAATGAAGAGGCTGGTGTTGAGGAGTTTTCATATGTTTTGCAAGAATGGTAAGCCTAAATTTTGTACTCATAACTTTTAGGGTGCAAATTTTGACCCCAAATGTAACACCCCTTATTTGACATATAGCAGCGGAAGCTAAATTGGGGTATTACTTCATGAATCAACAGTCATAATCATAGAAAACGACACAAAAGAGATGTTTTGGAAAATTTAGTTATCATTCAATATTATTTCAGAGTTTTACAAAAAGAGGTCCCAAAATACATATAAAAACATAAAGTTTGAATGATAACAAGTTTTGACGTCCTCAAGTCCAATGCCACTCCGTGCCATAGGTTGCTCAATTACCTGAGATAAACATGCTAAAAAGGTCAACACAAAGGTTGAATGAAATTCACAGGTTTGATATGTAATAGTTGAATACAAGTCATCATAAGTGGTAATAATTGTACAATTACAATTATCATGGAAAACAGTATTATTGCCCTAAGCTCATGACACCAACACGTTAACATGGAAATCACCTCAGTGACATTATTGAGGAACAAATGTCCTCTTGGAAAGGTAACTTGCCAAAGTTACCCATTATTCCCAAATATAGTGCGTTTGATTACATCATGTACAGGTAAACACAAACGGGATTCGTCAATTCTAATAGATCTATCTACAATATTCGCGTTCACTCGCAAGTGATTAATGGTTCATGATTAAATGATATTGGCAGTAGAGGTAAACTTAGGCAATAATATATCAGGATAGCATACAGTTGGAAAATACTTGTATTCATAGTTTATAGCATGTATCCCCCCACGGGGTTTAGAAAAACATATAAAGGTGGGACTATGAACTCACCTTGATAAGGTAGTTGATTGATTTGAAATTTAATTCAAATGAAAGTAAACAGCCTCGTCACGCAACCTGGGGTAATATGTCAAGTCTTAGTTTGATTGTTTCAAAACTTTATTTCATAAAGTTTAACGTAAATGATTTTGGTTTATTAGTTTGTGAAAACATCGTATCACTGTTCGGGCTATCATAATCCAGAGGTCATGCAGTAAACGTTTGAGGAGCTAGGACACTTTAAATCGTAAATCCAGCAACTCGTCAAAACGTCTACCCAAATGAAAGCCCCTCACATGAAATTCCCTAGTAACGTGATACGTTATAGTTTAAATGATAGGATTTTATCTTTTTAAGTTTCTTCAAAGGCAAGTGGATAGTAAATTATGTTAAATATATAACATAATTATTTTATAGTGTTTCGCTCGACCAATGATAACGACAAATGTGTCGGGCTTTAATAAAATCGAGTCTTATAATATTTAAATATATTTTTATAATTAATATAAAAATATTACATTTTATACCTTTGAGAATATGAAATTGACAATATATACCCTTGGTATATATTAATTTACACTTTTAATCCTTTACTTTATATTTTAAAACCTTTAAACCTTTAACTTTGGAAATTGGCAAAACAAGCCTCTGAAGTTTAACTTTAGAATAATTACATTTTTGGCCTGAAAGTTTAATAATTTCAAAATTTACAATATATACCCCCATGCACAAATCGATTTACATTTCTAGTCCAAAATCCATAATCTTTGTATTTTTGATCTCAAAATCAATTTGCAGCTTATAGCTTATTACTATAAGCTAAAATAAGTAAGTTTTACGAGCTTGTAGCTTATGAAAAAAGCTTATGAGTTTAAAAATCCAAAATGGGCACGTTTGGTTTAGAAACAATAACCCGTTGGGTTAGGGCTTTTAGGATTAGTTTTAATGATTATAAAAGTGATAAGTGAGCTTATAGAATTAGCATATTACAACAGCTTATGGCTTATAGCTTATTAGGTTCACAAAAAGAGCTTTTTAGGGTTTTTAGGGTGCGTTTGGTTTAGGAAAACCAAATGAATAAGCTTTAGGGTTTAAGGGCTTATTTCATGTGATCATAAGGATGTATAGGAGCTTATACATAATCTTAAACATGATAAGAGCTTATTGAACGAGTAGAAAAGCTTACTAGTACACGAATGGGTGAAATGGGTCGAAATGAGCAAATATAACCAAAAACTTTAGGAGATGAATCAAGGACTTATTTCCTTCTTAGCTTGGCTAATAAATGGCTTAAAGATCTTCTCTTTTTCTTCTTTGGTTCGAAATAGGTCAAGAGCAAGTGAGTGTGTTTGATAAAATTGTGTGTTTATGAATGTGTATATGTTTCGTGTATATATATATAGGCCAAGTAAGAGTAGTGGCCATGTTATGTGGAGTGGTGGCCAAGGTTAGCATCTTATCAAGATATAGATGAATAATGGAAGCTAGGACTAGCATAGAGAGGTGTAAAAAGGTGGAGAGGGGTTTGGTTTGCTAAGGTGGTGACGAGAAGATTCAATTTGGGGTGCAAGGTGACAAGTACCTTACAAGGAGGTGGTAAGGTGTTGAGGTGCTTAATCTTGGGGTTCAAGGGTTGTGACAAGGTGCTAGGCAAGGTGGTGCATCATGGTGGAGGGTGGTTGCTTGGTTAGAACTTGGTTCGAGCTAGTTAAGGTGTTACAGGTACATTAGGGTTTCGGGTCTGGGTTTTGGATTTAGGACGAGCTATGGCCTGAGATAGAGGGAAACTATGGTTCAAATGTGATGATTAAGAAGCTTGTAAGTTGTGTTAGAAAGGTTGTACGAAATGCCTTTGAAAAATGGAGGGAAAATGGGCTAGTTTGAATGTTGTGCTATATCGGGTTATATCATAAGCTTAAAGGAGTTGTACTAGGGTTTTGGAGGGAAAAGGTATTAGAATATTATGCATCGGTAACTTGTACACATGCCTCATAGGTTTGTACATTTGTTTTGTATGTAAACATTACATATCGTTAGGGTTTAGATATAAACGTTAACGTTTAAAGTCCGTTTTATAATAAACGTTTTTAAACGGTACGTTAAATAAATAACGTATGGTAAAAATAAAGTTTATAACATATTGCTTGACATATTATAATGTTTACTTGCTATAAATGTTGATGAAATTGGCATTAGTAGGTTGCGTGAGCACGTTTACTTTTGTAATGTAAGTTATGTTACATTATGGATGGAATAAAGCAAAAATATTTTCATGAAAATGGTTGTATCTAATTTAACAGATGGAAATTATACTGAGGAAAATTACATCCAATTTAATAAATGGATAATTACATTGATGAAAATTACGGGTTGTTATAGTCTCCCAACCTTAAAGAAATCTCGTCCCGAGATTTAGTTGGATGTTGGAGTGATGTTTGGAAATAAATGTGGATACTTGGCACGAATTTGATCTTCACGTTCCCACGTGAATTCTGGTCCTCTTTTAGAGTTCCATCTTACTTT
>BQNB010118061.1:0-21062 GCA_026074375.1 Tanacetum coccineum | reverse complement strand
ACGCCGCCTCCCAATGTTGCCGTTCCGCTACTGTCAGATTTTGAGGGTGTGACATTAAATACCTAAAAGGGAGTTGTAAGTACTAGGATTTTCTTATGCAGACTCGACAAATTGTTTGATGGCAAGAATGTCTTTGACTGGTTACTGCATGTTCCTTGGTCATTCTTTAGTCTCATGGAAAACAAAGAAACAACCAACTGTTTCCAGATCTTCCACTGAAGCCGAATACATGAGTATGGCAGCTACTACTTGTGAACTACTTTGGTTGAGTTTTCTTCTCAAGCACTTGGGAATCAATGTTAAATTTCCAATTACCCTATGCTGTGACAATAAATCTGCACAAATGCTTGCTGCAAATCCTTGTTTCCATGAAAGATCTAAACATGTAGATATAGATTGTCATTTCACAAAAGAAAAGATAGAGGATGGCTTCTTACAAACAGCTCACATTCCATCTCATTTGCACTTAGCAGATATTATGACTAAAACCTTAAATAAGGTTTAATATTTTACTTTAGCTTCCAAGCTGGGTCTCATAGATCCTCCACCTTGAGGGGGAATGAAGATTATAAGAAACTCAAAGGACTTTACTGTAATTAGTCAAAGTAATAGGTCAAATAATGTAATTAGTCAAAGTATGACCAACTCAGTCTGAGTTTGACCTACTCTTGTATAAACCGGCAATAAGCCTCATTTTTCAATAATAAATACTGTATATGATTTTCTCATTATTTCTATTCCGCTCATAGATGTTAATACACTTTTTTATATGTGTACTTTCATCAAGACAATTAGTGACGAGATATGCAACAATCAAACATATTATTTTCTTTTTTTTGTGGTAACATTCATTGAAAATTTATACAAGTGAAGATACATATTATTACAACATATATCTAATTTGTAACACAAATTGTAATAATACGAGGTACTTATATTTTACTAATAATCATAATGCTACATATAACATATTGATTTAGTCTATACCGCACTAGCCCTTGTAGATTACATAAACGTATGCAAGAAAAGATTTAATAAGCACAAAACAAATATTTGTGAAATCTTACTAACTTTTTGAAAAAACCTACTCATTAAAAACTTCTCTTTTAAGTATTGTGAAACAATAAACATGGAAACTGACAGGTTAAGGATTTTCATGATGCATGATGATATATTTCACTTAAATTGATCACATCAACTTGTTTCTTTAAATAAAATTTTCCCATCTCTCTATATAATTTCTTCATGAAACACTTTTCTAAATCATCTTCTTCTAAGCTTATTCACATTGTTAAGATTAGTTTAATTCGTTATGATTTTGCAAAATCCAAATATTGTTGATTATATCTTATATGCGTATATTTTTTCTTTATTTGTTTGTAGTTTTATCTTAAAAGTCTGTTGCTTCTATACCGTATATATTCAATTTAATTCTCAAGGTGTTCATCTTTGTTACATAAATTAGTTTTATGTCTCGTATAATTAACAATGTTGTTCTAGCGATGATGTAGTTTTATGTGTTTTTTTTTTTGTTAAATGGTGTTATGGTTTAGGTTATTGTTTGAGGGGTAGCTTTTTTGGGTATGTGTTTTGTACCTTTGTTACTTATTCCTTGTAACTGCGAGTGCCTTGTTAGTTTTTCTATATAGTTTTTTTAGAAACGTATAGACTTATACTAGTCAGGTTCGTCTTGGTTTTAATTACGGTGTTCATTATATGGTTGGTATGTTAGAATGCTTCTTTAGTCGGGTTCGTCTTGGTTTTAATTACGTTTGCCGATTTCACCTTCAAACCTAGGTGACGATGATGGTGATATAATGACTCATTACAATGATGCATAAACTGATGATGCAGAAAACGTCGAAGATGATGATCGAAGGAGATGATGCTAATATCGATCAATTACGACGATGCATTGATGCTAGTATCACTACAAGAAAAACTAGAACGGGCGACGAACTTTTCCCGGGCGACATTTGTCGCCCGGGAAAGGTCGCTAAACGACAAAAATCCATCCGACGTGGCACTAATTCTGATAGACTTTTTAGTCAAAGTATGTGGTGAGTTTCCCGGGCGACATGTCGCCCGGGATTCTTGGTTTGGATTTGACCAAAATAATTAACGAAAATCTTGGCGGCAAATTTTCCCGCTAGACTTTCCCGGGCGACATGTCGCCCGGGATAATATTTCCACGTTTAACATTTGTGTTTAGTGATAATTAATGTGTGTTAGTGTATAAAGTTTTTTGTAACACTTTTCCCGGGCGACATGTCGCCCGGGAAAAATTTTATTAAAATTTTTACAGTTTTTTAATATTTATAAAACTGTATAATTTTTTAATACAATGTTTCCCGGGCGACATGTCACCCGGGAATATTTTATTAAAATTTAGAAATACAAAATCACCGAAAATCCTGGCGGCAATTTTTTCCGCTCAGGTTTTCCGGGCGACATGTCGCCCAGGATAATGTAATTTATCAAAAAATTTAATTTTGCCTTTAAAATCATTATTATTTATAAAATATGTTTTATATACATTTAAAAAGATACTTATAAAGTATATAAATACTTATATAAAAATCATTATTATTTATAAAATATGTATACTTTTTCAAGATGCACAAAAACAAACATTTATTTAAGTAAATATTATACATACCACTTCTAGTAACACAAACGACTTACAAACAGACACTTAAACATTCGAATTACATTGCAAATGACAAACTACTCGAAATCATACGAATTACATTGCATGAAAAACTACTCCAAATCAAGTTTTTCCATTTCATTAAGAACTTCGTGAAATAGTGCAGCCGAATTAACTGTGTGTTGTTCCGATGCATATGCATTTCCATTGTTGCCTTGAGTACACTTATCTTTCCTCGCAAGTGTTTGCAGTTTGAGCACTCTCCATTTCTTGAAGATCTTAGAGAATAGTTTGTAGGTGTTGACGGTCCTGAAGAATAGCTTAGAGGAGTTGAGGGTCCTGAAGAATAGCTTAGAGGAGTTGAGGGTCCTGAAGAATGGCAATAATGATAACGATGTTGAGAACGACCACATTGATGATGGATGACGCCAATAAGGATAACGATCGCGATGGATGAAAATAATCCTTATGATACAAATTCCAGAATGACGACGTTGACGAACACGAGGATGATGAAGATGCTATGAAACAGACGATCCATATTATTAATATTGAAAAACTGATTAGCTTCGAGTAATTCTAAATGTAACTATCACGATCTAAATATGATGCAAACATCGGTTTGATGCAATATTAATCTTGATCTGGTAAAACAATTGAACAAGTCAAATGGAAAACTTGAAACTAATTAATTAATAAAAAAATTCCTTTAAATACGGTAGAATTAAGATGCAATTATGCCTGTTATACCCTTGGGGACTTTGCACACGTAGCAGCTTTTTATCATGTCCTATGTTTTTTAGTTTAAGGAGGTGTTTTCCAAGAACTAATCCCAATGCCAAAGATATGGAATACTATTAGCAATAACCTAATTATTGATCATTTAGGTACGGTGTCTTTTAAAGAAGTAAGGGTGCGTTTGGTATGGGTATATGGGAATGAGGTTATGGGTTTCATAGTGATTAAAGATGTTTGTTTAGTGGGCTCAGGAATGAAATGTGTATATCATAACCATAGACTCATTACCTACCAATTTGGTGTCTATGGAATCCATTCCGTGGGCTTATCTCTTTTCCACTACAAAATTCAAATATCTATACACTTTTTTCATACCATATTTTGTCATCCAAACATAAACAATCGTAATCATACACTTTTTCATATCCATTGTCATTTTACCCCATACAAAATCCGATACCCATTGTGATTCCTAACAACAAACCAAACGGCTCCTAACGTCTTTACAAAAACTAAGATAAAAAAAATAAAGAAACAGCCTTTTAATGACTATAGCGCTCATTAAAGATGTATAACACTTATATATATGCATCCATTTTCAGAATTTAAGCATAAAAAGTTTTCTCTAGAACTAATTTATTTATTAAAAAATAAAAAGATATAGACAATAACAATAAAGGAAAGATAAAAACACATCCAAAACTGCCTCAACGATGATGCATGATTCAATTAGGATATCGTGATGTTATCTTATTATTCAACTAGTTTTTAAACTCATGTATCTGAGGGGTTATTAAATAATTTTTATATATAAAATAGGGCTAATGACTTAAAAAGTCATCTAACTTGACACTTTTTGTCTTTGTGTGTAGTCATCTTTTTTCTTTCTCATTGTGTCATCGAACTTTCAAAAGTCGATCATTGTATGTATTTTGTGAACATTCTGACATGTAAAATGACCATTTTACCCTTCGAAATTTAGAAAAAGTAAGGGTAAAATGGTCACAAAATACATACAATGATCGACTTTTGAAAGTTCGATGACATAATAGGAAAGAAAAAAGATGGCTACACACAAAGACAAAAAGTGTCAAGTTAGATGACTTTTTAAGTCATTGGCCCTATAAAGTAGTGTGAAGTTTTTTATACTTAAGAGGTTTTAGTAAATAGTATATGTAAACGGATTTGACTTAATGAGATGACATGATGTGTGTTTTACAAGCTTTAAATTTATAATACCAGAAATACCAATTTTGACTAAAAATACAACACGGGCAAGTATACCCTTTCGTGTATAGTTTAGCCTAGGTAAGTCCATGTCGTTTCATGAGAATTGAAGTTTTCACAGATTGTTATAAATGTGCTAAGGTAAATATGATTGTCACGGATCAAATTAATCAAAACGTACATATATCAAATATTGTAAAGAAAGTGATTAAGAGATGATTCAAGTAAAGAATTAAAGCACGTTTGTTTAGGAAATGATCACTAAGACATAGAAGTGTTTAGAGAATAAAGATATCACAAGTCATAAATCATTTTAGCCTTTAAGTGTAACTAGTGATTATATTGATTAATAACAACGAATATAACAAATATATATTGTGGAATGATAGAACACATATATAAAACAACACTTTCGGCCTATATTCTTATATCAAATATGTTCTATAGATCTGATAAACACATATCCAAACGCATCATATCAAAGATCGTATAATGCCAAAACAAACATAAACGACTACTTCATAATCAAACAAGTAATACACATAATAAATTCATAAAATTAAGAAGCATTCATCATTAAAAGATAATAGAAATGATACCAAAGTTATAAGATCAAAGATGGCGATCACAAGTTTTTCCAACCGAAAACTATTATCAATAACCCAAGATACCAACTCCTATTGTCCCGAATGTAACAACCAGAGTTTTTTACGACGCGTATGACGATTGCGGATTCGACGTCATAACTTCTATTTTACGAGCTCATATAATTGAACGTCGACATTTAATATTTTATTTGTCGTGAATAATTATTTTTGTATTTTATTTCAAATGGAATTGAGAAATTTTTATTTTTAGTCGATTTGCGAGTCAACGTTTGACCGAGCGACCGTTAGCGTTTTGGGCATCATAAATATTATGACGCGCCCCGATTTATTTTATTTTGCAAGATGTATATTTTGTCGCGACTTACTTGATTGAAGTTCATTTAAATGTTTTAAACTAAGTTTAGTGGGACGAAATAAAAATACTTACGAAATTTTTATCCCGAGCCATGGTCGGCTACATAAACCGAAATGAACACCCTTGGTGACTAGTTTTGAAGGACTTTGGAGGAGGAGGGACTAAAAGTGTCAAGTTTCTAAACTTTACCGCTATATATATGGAAGTATACTTCCATTTTCTCTTTTATAAAAACTCATTCTTTTTCTCCTCCTCACCACCATAAACCGACCGCCACCTTCAAGCAACCATAACTCGCCGGATTTTGACATGCATTATAATCCGTTTACAAAATATTGATCCTTACACAAAACTAAACATATCCCCGCTTGAATTTTCGACATGCAACCAGTATTTCACTATATTTAATTCGGACCAAGTTCTTGTCGAAATGAGTTAAAAACATTATTTGTTGGTGATAAATAAACATTGTAGCTAGTTGGTTCGATTGGATAAGGTTCGGTTTGGTTGTTTGTAGTTGTGTCTGAACCCGGTGCCAAAACCGATTTTTGTGTTGGGTTGTAAGTATTTAATTACTTGTATTATGTTTACTTTCGTTATTTGAATGAGTTTTGATATTGCATGTGATAATCTACCGGTCTTAAGAAATTCCGTACGATGATTGGCAAGTCCGCTAGTGGATGAGTGCGGGGAATATAAGATGTCCATGTAAGTCTTGTCGTCTAGTATTGTGGGTATCCATCAAACACCTTTCAGAAAACCTTCCAAAACACATTACGAGATATGGGTGGGACCCAGGTTATAAAATATGGGTTCACCACGGTGAACCGGATCTTCCTTCGCCACCGCCAGTAATAGATAACACAAGACAACCTCAGATGAGTGACATGATAGTGTTACTTAATGATCTTAGCTATATTCCTCCTAATGAACAAAATGAGCTAACTCAAGAAGATATTGGTGAGACAAGTAATGAACCGACTCAATCTAAACGTAACGAGTTTGAAGAGTTATATGCCAGTACCAACGAGGAGCTGTACCCCGGTTGTGACTATGTGACTCGATTAAACTTTATGGCAAAGTTTACCTATTTTAACATTAAAGGTAAATTGACTGATTCTATATTCAATGAAATGCTAGAGTTTTTCCAACATGTATTTCCCACCACGAAAGGATACAAGCTTCCACCATCATACTATGCAATAAAGAAGGCTTTTAAAACGATCGGGTTAGGGTACGAGTCGATACATGCTTGTGTAAACGATTGCTTCTTATTTCGAGGCGACAATAACAAAGATGTGCATTTCTGTCCGGTGTGTAAAATGAGTAGATGGAAAGACAGTAACACACCGGGGAAGAAAGTTCCTAAGAAGGTGTTGCGTTACTTTCCGATCATTCCTAGACTACAACGTTTGTACAAGTCTAGTCACACTGCAAAGGAAATGACTTGGCATGCTACTAGAAAGTGTACGGAGCCCGGTAAGATGCAACACCCGGTTGATGGTAGAGCATGGAAGAACTTTGACACCAAGTATCCTAATTTTGCAAAAGAACCAAGAAATGTTCGATTAGGGTTGGCTGCTGATGGTTTTCGATTAGGGGTTGGCTGTTGATGGTTTTAATCCATTCGGCAACCTAAGTCAGTCTTACAGCATGTGGCCGGTCATATTAACAACATACAATCTGCCCTACCTGTGGTAGTTAAGAAAGAGAGTTCTTTCATGCTGACGTTCTAAATATCCTGGCCCTAACTCCCCAGGCAAGGACATGTGAAGTTTACTTGAGGCCGTTGATTGAGACCTAAAGGATTTAGGGCAAGGCCAGAGTGGTCCGAGACTATAGACGAAGTGCAAGCTACAATGCCTTAAGTCAATATGAGAGTGATGGTTTTATGGACCATCATGATTTTACCTCCGCTCGAAGTAGTTTATCGTGGGTGGAATGGGCAACAGTTACAGGGCAGCCCCTACATGTAAATGAAAGACACACAACCATCTGTGGCGTTGTTAGGCAAAACAGCTTATGTTGGCCAAAAAGATTCTTAAAAGAAGCCCCATAAATGGAGGAAGGTTACTTGAAATTCAATGGTTGGAAAACCGAAAACAGAGATCCTCCTAGAGAAATTAACCCAAAACCGTGAAAGCAACATGAACTCAATCTTGCAAGATTGCCCACGAGCGTGTGAAGGGTAAACATCCGAGGTTTGGGGGTTGAAGAATAAAACGTCAATGTACTTGTCGAGCAGAACTGGACAAAATGACTATGTTTTACGAGCTTGAAGTATTGCTTTTCTTACACTAAAACACAATTTAGATTTCATGCAATATAAAAGAAATGAGTTGGAGAGTATCTTGAAAACACATTTGTTAATTAATGACAAATCTAAAAGACAACAACAGATCAAGGCAAAGACAAGACTTGAAAAGTCCTGGCATATCGAAGTGCTGTGGCACGTGCCAAAACAAAAACGGGAAGTGCTCGAAGCCTCAGGCTGCGTATTCTTTCAAACCAGAGGACAAGAAAAAAGTTTTGTCAGTTCATCAACGGAGTTAAACTACCCAGATGGGTGTTCGGATACCAACTTCAAGCCCACAAAGTCACCGATAATGATACCAATATAACAACCTTGAAGTCTCATGACTGGCATATAATGATGCAACATTATACTTCCTTACGGACTTCAGCAATACTTGCCACCCAGACATTGTGCAAAACCACTATTCAGCTATGATATATTCTTTAGCAAAATCTGCACTCAAACTTAGATGGATGACATGTTTTAAAAGCACAGAGCAAGGTGATCAATATTTGTTGCAATCCCGAGCTCAATATCCTCCTGCTTTCTTTGCCATTATATTCACTTGTTATCCATTTACCTCGTAGAGCATTATCGGTGGGCCTATTCCCCCCCGGTGGATTTATCCATTTGAAAATATATCTGAAGAAGCTAAAAAATTATGTACGAAAATAAAGCTAAGCCGGAAGTTTGATTGCTAAGTGGTATGTAGCTAGAAAGAAGCATGACATTTAGCTCTCAATTTATTTCGTGGATGTTACAACAAAATTTTAATCGTCCCGACCTAATGTGGATTGGCCCCTCCTCCAACGTGTCAGTTTTCAGTGTTTCAAGATCACTAATGTAAGAATCGAATTGGTTTAACGGTCGGTTTATTCCGTAATTGATCACCAATGAATAGAAGAAAGTGGATATGGATGTATTTCACAACAAAAATTCCTGAAATAAACAGCGTACCGGGCCAAGTTTCAAGAGGTACGTATTTTTATTTTGAAACTTCTTTTTCTTAACTTATCTTTTCGATGACTTATTCAAACACACCATGAACATTTTTTTAGTTAATATTCCTGCACAACGACTTGAAAAAGCATTCCCCTCTTGGTGTAGGAAGTCAGGTAAACTTAGAAATTATTGGTGTTGTATTTAACTGTAAAAATAATGACATCATATTTTGTGTTCTCTATCTGATCCTATCTTCTTCATAGATCCGTCAATGTCACGTAGACAATGACCCAGGTGTTAGCGAAAGCAGCGAGTTATTCGCTTTGGCTTGTGGACCATCACAAACTCCAATCTCATTCAACTCTTGCGTAGTCAACGGTGTGAGGTTTGTCGTGCATAGTCGCAATGAACATCACACAACTCAAAACAGCGGCATTTGTTCGCCTGGTCCGGACGGAGAAATGTATTATGGTCAGCTTGAACAAATCCTCGAGTTTTCGTATTTTGTCGTTCAAAACTAGTGTTGTATCGAGATAAGTGGTTGACACTAGCAACAAAGGACGTATGAAAAATCTTGTCATTAGAAACAACATAACACAAATCAAGGCAAATGGTGAGGCGTTTAAAAAATGAATCAATACATTCTCGCAACACAAGTCAAACAATGCTTCTCACCTTGAAGATATGGCCAGACACGACCACGATGTTAGGTCGGTTGGAAGGTTCGTGCGAACAAGTGATTCATTAAAAGGATTTTCAAACGGGGTGTCATGTGGAGAGGACGACCTTGATGTTATACATGTCGACAACTCGATCTGATCTCTGTACTTTCTTCAAGTTTGAATGTCTGGAGAATTGCAGCCTTGCATATAGATGGTCAACAGTAGATTTAGACCGCACCTTCGGAAAATAACATTGATTTGTTGATGAAGACGATGATATTATTGGTTATGGAGGAAGACCCCATTCCTCATAGATTTAGCGATATTCTGATGAATGAAGACCACATCAACCTTGAATATTGAGTGATGGCCGTAAATGATTAGTTTATTCTAGTGTAAAAAAAGATTGATATTTAGTTTGTAACTTGTAAAAACAGACACTTATATATTTTTAATTAATGAATGAACTGTCGTGGATTCTGTTTTAATGTGTATATTTATTTGGATGTGTGCATGCTTTTATTTATTTGTTCATGAATTTCTATATGTTTATCCTAATGCTACTTTGTACAGTGTCCCATCGGATGTTGCAAGGGGTCCATGGCGGTGACGTGGCGGTGATGATGTCCCCTTCACACGCAACCGCATAGCCACAGGTTTGTGGTGTTGCTTTGGGCAACTGATGGTAGGAATTTTTGGTATTAATTGTAATACAAGCAAAACTATATACATTGAATTTTGCTTGCTTCATTTTTTTATGAACTTTAATCACTCACTTGAATATGCAGTAAGAGGGTACCCGAAAACCCAATTTGGGTGGCAGGAGAACGGGCAGGCAGCATACCCGCCAGGAGACCCGAACCTCGGGTTAAAGGCCATCACAGATAAAAGTGGCCCCGTCTCAATCCGGTTTGAGTTTGGCGACAGAGAGACCCTGATGCCTCTCGGTGAGCATGCGGCTCATTGGGCCAACTACCTTGGTGGAGTCGTTTTCGTAGAAGTAGCCCGTTTAGTGCACTACCCTTCCTGGCGTCAAGTGCCGGCGGAGCAGAAGGCGGGGGTTATGGCTCGGATTGGGGTAAGTTATTTCATTATCCTTTTATGTTTATTTCATTATCGTGTTCATTTATTTAATTGTGTATATTTATCTAAATTCATTTATTTATTTATATCATATAAATAAATAAACAAATTTAGATAAATATATAAATTATTAATCTCTAAACCTCTGGCTTGTTGTATATGATTGCAGACCCAGTTTGACATGCATCCCCACATGGAATCCGATCGCTGGCCACTTATCTATGCGGCCATCCAGCAGCATCTACAAAAGATCTACAATGGCAAAGAAGGCTCTCAAAGGAAAGGCATTGGAATCCTTACTCAGACGAGACTTATGACCTGGAGCGCATTAGACTATCACGTCCTTCGCACATTTCCGAGGTCAATTGGGATGCGCAGATTGCGTTCTGGAATGATCCCAAGAACCGTGCCCGGGCGACCCAAAATAAACAAAACCTGGCAAAAAGCAAGGTTCCGAGCCGACAAGTAACTCGGTCACTCAACCCGAGAGAACTAATTGCCGCCTCGAGATATGCAATGTATTAACATCCATAATAATTTTACGATATATATAATTAATGCTTTGGTGTGTTGTGATTTGTCCATTTAAATTTGTTTCATCTTATAGTACGGTTGTGTATGTGCAGATGGAGAGCTCCAGCCTTACTAGAGAGTACCCGTACGCTAATCCATCACTTCTTCTTGACACATACTGTTAACGTTGGTATTCTTAGAACCCTGAGGACAAAGCTTCTATATGTAATTTTTGTTTCAAAACAAAACGCACTTTAATGACTTGTCCGAGAAAATAATGTAAGTAACCCCTACTAATATAATACCTATCGTTGTGTTTTTTTGTGATTACATAGAAAGAGATGCTAAAGGCTACAGGGTCTAGGCTCCAACACCGAGATGGGTGTGCCCTACACTGAGGATGAGATAATGGCCATCGTTCGCGGGGGCAAGCAGCGGGGGCACATTCCCGGTGTTGGTAGGGTTTTGCCAGGACAGGGCACGGTCATTCCACCTCCGTCTCCATGCACGTACTCCTCTGATGTCGTTAAGCTCAAAAAAAAAGAGAAGGTGCTAACGCGTCAGGTGAACATGTTCATGAAGTTATTTAGAAGTGACGACAAGTTTTCCCAAATGCTTAATCAACTTGAGTCACAACCTGAGATAGGTGGTGGCAGCGAGAGTGGCGGGTACTAGAGGTGCACAAATAAACCGGTTTTCGAACCGGAACCGGTTTGAACCCGAGGAACCGAACCGGTCAAAACCGATTAGGGGTTTTTTTTATTTTTTGACCGACCGGTTTCCGGGTTCCTGCTCAAAACCGCCGGTTTGAAACCGGTTCGACATTTTTGGGATTCCACCGGTTTGACTACCGGTTTTTGGAACCGGTTTGTCGAACCGGTTTTTGGAACCGGTTTGGAACCGAACCGATTTTTTTTGGATAAAAGTGGGTCCCGGGAATTTACTTTATCAGATTTTCTTATCCATATAGATTTTCTTGTGGATAACTGGATAGAATAGCAGATTTTCTTATTCTATAAATAAGGATGTTATATTACAACTATTATCACAACTATCAATCCTTCATACAATCTTTCTTAAGAACAAAAAAAAAACATATCCACCTCAATGGCAAGTGAATCCGCCTCTGCCTGGCTCAGCTACTAACCAAGTTTTGGTTCATCACTTTGCACTGCAAATCGTGAAATCGTAACAAACCATCGAAACCAAGAAGTTTGGAAAGACTACAACATGTGCATTATGACCGACGGTCATAAAAAAGCACAATGCAAGTTCTGCTTTCATTTCTTTGCGGTTGGTTCCAATACGATAAGTGAACGTTGAAGAATCATAATTAGTCATCCTCCAATTGTGAAGTACTCCAAAGGCTCATCAGAATCAGAACCCTAAGCGGAGCAAAAAGCACGCGGGTCCGAGTGGGCGAAGGTTTTCATTACAATCCGGATTATCTAACGTGAACAATTTGCGGGCTTTGGTGATTCAAAGAGGGTTACCATTTAACCACTTCGACAAACTGAACAGACAAACGAGAGTGTTCCAGAACACTATGCAACCGCGCTAACAAACACTCATGTAAGGTCCGTTCTAAAATTCTATACCCTTAAACGTGATGCTATGAAATTATAGTGCGGCTAAACAAGCAACAATTATGTTATGCTAATTTAAATACTATGGTCACCTAACAACGTACATATTGTCCGCTCCTCATAATGTGCGGCTGCCCTTCTTACATGTGTGTGAACCGCACAATTGATTGAACCTAGTTCTAGAGCACAGTGATGAAGCGGTTCATATTCGTTCGAAGAGTTTTTCGTCTTCTAGCACAGACACGTAAAAAAACTTGAAATATATGTTTAAAAAAGTCTTGTCCGTTTATTGTTTGAAAGATAAAATTTTGTCAAATACTTTGGAAAATGCCACGAACAACACATCGCCATGAATAAACTAAGATTTAAAATACAACCCACCAATGGGGGGTAGATTTTATCAGAGGTCGTTGTGTTTGCACACATCATTAACTTGGATTGTGCAAGCTGGTTTAAAGGTCCCCATAAGTTAATCAAATGAAAGAGCTTTCAAAACAAATGTTAAAAGATGTTTCCAAATCTGGTGAGAAAAACCCGATACGGTAAATTAAAATTTGACACGAAGCAGAAAAACCTTGTATATCGCCACATAGGGAACATTGAAACACGATGGAACTTCCACTTTGAAAATGTTCGAAAGTGGTTTGAAACACAAATAACGTTGAGTCATTTTCATGACATTTTTGGTCAGCAAGAATGGTAGAAGGTTTAAACAATTCCCGGATGAATATTTGGGACGTAATGAAATGTTAAAAAAACCCATACTTGCGGTGGTTTCACAAAATGCTACGTTGTTTTGTCGGGGTTTACTACCCAGACATCTACATTGAGGGTTTTGCAACAGATTTTTTTCATAAGTTGTAAATTATCTGATTTAGAACTTGAGGGGGGGGTGTTGTCAAGTATGGTTAAACCGATGAAGAGAAAACTTAGGAAGTATTTTGAAAACATGCCACCAATAATTACTTGTGCAGCCGCTTTAAATCCATGTTTTAATGTATCTGGGGTAGACTATTTGATTGAAAATATAAGTAGGGACTTGGAGTTTGCCGATGATGGGTTTGCAACTAGGTCCGTAGATTATTTTCATGAATCTTTCCAAGGATTGTATAATATGTATTATATACGAATTATGGAAGTCATCCAGACTCATCAACAACTGTGAGTTTCTTCCCCCAAAATAGTCGTGATCCTTTATCTCGTCGTATGGTACACGGTTTAACCCAACATAAACAAAAGAAGGCAAGGGGTGATCCTATAATGTCCTCTGAGTATGAGCAATATATCAAAACAGATTTTGTGAGAGGACTTCAGCCCAAGGACTATGAATCTTATGATGTATTGGGGTTTTTTGCAAACAAAGGAAATCAGTTTCCTGGTCTACCCGCATGGCCCCGGGATATATTAAGTGCCAAGCTTCTCGTAAGATCTGAATCAAGCATTTTCAACAAGTGGTAGGATTTTGTCAATCCGAAGAACAAGACTAACTGCAGAGTCTTTAGAGATGTGTATGTGTTTAAAGGACCACTTAGACGCTCATGAGCGTAGACAGCACACAACTCCACTTGAACTGCCCTTGGACGTTGAAGAAGGTGTCCTTTAATAACGAGGTGCAAATGAAGAGAGCCACTCAACTAACCGAATCAAGAATTGCGTTAGATGCTAGTTAGCGACGGCTCTTTTGTAAA
Source organism: Tanacetum coccineum (assembly GCA_026074375.1). Lineage (NCBI taxonomy): Eukaryota > Viridiplantae > Streptophyta > Magnoliopsida > Asterales > Asteraceae > Tanacetum > Tanacetum coccineum. Next base: position 6,714 of record BQNB010118061.1, on the reverse strand, counting down.
CCACCTCGTGATTATTTTGAGCAGCTGGCAAAGATGACGTAAAACCCAAGATGTGATCTGGAGTTCTATGTCACAACGGACACGTACAATACACATACTACTAAGTTTTATTTTGTGATTTCGTTTAATGTTGTATTTCCCTATATTTTTATTTCCATATGATTAAAAAAATAAACAGCAACCGATCTTGTCATCAACGGACTTATTTGTATTTTCGTTTAAGTTTTATTTCCTATATGTTAAAAAAAAAAAAAAAAAAAAAAAAAAATCCAAAACGTAGACCAAACCGGTTTTACAGTTAACCGGAACCGAACCGTTTCCAAACCGGCAAAACCGTTCGGCATGGAACCGATACCCAAACCGGTTCCCAAAAAACCGTTTCAGGTTTCGTTCCGAACTGGGTTTTCTCGGCTTCCTGTTGACTGAAACTGGTTCCTGTTTGACTCAAACCGAACCGAACTGGTTAACTGATTTGCGCACCTCTAGCGGGTACGGGGATGATGAGCAGGGAGATGATGAGGACGACGGCGAGGATGGAGAGGATGAGGACGATAGTTAGGAGATGTTGGGTAAGTATATATATGCTATTTTGTGTCTTAAGTAACTTTGTGTTTTGGAACATGTTATCTTGCGACCCTTATTGAATAGTTGGTTTTCCCGTACGTTGAGAAACTTGGTTATCATTGCGGATAATGCAAGTTTTTGAGACTATCGTCACCGCGTTGTTTGTAGACTATATTGTGTTATATTCGGAATTTGAACATCTTTAGTGCTTTATTATAACAAATGCTTTGATCGTAATTTTTGTATTTGTAGAAGTTGTAATGTATTTGGGTAGATTATATATTGGTTTATACAGGTTTGAGTATTGGTAGATTTTTGGAAAAAATCTGGAAATAGCCTGCTGTGCAGGCAGTACCAAAAAAAATGCAGACTTATCCCAGGCGACATGTCGCCCGAGATAAGTTAAACAAAAAATTTATTAAAGGGTTTCCCGGCGACATTTCGCCCGGGAAAAGTTGCAAAAAAAATATAAAAATTAATCCCGGGCGACATGTCGCCCGGGAAAGTTGCGAAAAAATATTAAGAATCTATCCCAGGCGACATGTCGCCCGGGATGAGTTCCACTAAACGACAAAAATATTGCTACGTTGATTAGTCAATTTATTTTAATGTTTTCCCGGGCGACATGTCGCCCGGGATTCTACGTAATTAACTAATTAATCAAGCTTCAATAAAAAAGTATTCATTTGACTAAATTTTAGTATCCGGGCGACATGGTCGCCAGCGAAAAGCTTCCAACCTTGGCAAATATTATGTTTTGACTGAAACTGTTTGGACCGCCACGATAACGCCCGGAAGTAAGTCGCCCGGAACGTATCTCCCATCGACGATTTTTTTGCTCGACAGAAATCGCCTGGCGACAAGTCGCCCGGGAAACCTATCCCCAGCGACAAGTCGCCCGGGATACCCCGGATTTGTCATTGGAGAAAAAGGCAAATGTTGTAGTGTTAATAATGCACATGATATCTCATGGTTAGTAGCAAGTAATGTACAAGATCTGTAATGCTTCCATTTTTTATAAACAATAGTAGCCCAGCTGACTTGGGTAATGTACAAGCAATATCATCATCAAATTACCACTGCCCGCCAGAAATTGTCCCTATAAATAAGTTCGGCGAAGTAGTAGTGCCCAAATATCTATACCTTGTGAGGGAGACAAGTTGTTAGTAAAAAGCTCCGGACTTGATTGATAAAAGCTTGAAATGAGCCAAGCTTAAACGAGCTCGAGCCTAAGTTGGGTTTATTTAATAATAATTGAGCTCAAAACCGCGACCTGCACATATACAAAATCCGACTATGCAGCGAGCCTAAAACGAACTCATAATAAACAAACGAGCTCAAGCCTCGTGCTTAAAAAGCCGAGTGTAATTCAAGCTTTATCTCTTTTGACTTGTTATATAATATGAGAGCCGAATGCCAAGCTTGTGAAAATTAGTTTATGAGCTGAGCACAGCTATGATCTATAGTACGTCATTCTCGAAATAAGCTCCGACCCCAAACTCAGCTCTAATATCATATACGATCTGAGCCTCAAGCTCCGACAACCTTGAACTTAATGTTTTTTCATAAGTAACTGTACACTCTCTCAAATCTAAAAATAATCACAACTGTATTCTCCCAATCTAGAAACTAACACAGAAACCGGATCGATAACAAGGCAATACAACAAACGATAACTCTCACTAGTAGAGAAAGAGTATTTAACAACAAAATTTTTATAACGGCTTTCAATCTCACCGTACTAAATAATTTGAAAAACATTATATATCACGGTTAATAAAGAAAAAGTAATATAAAATATCACATTTAAATGGTTGCTTCATCTATTTAATTTTATCTTATTATTCAAAGTTATTTAAAACATACAACCATTTTAAAAGGATTTAATATTTAATAATTAAAACTTGTTAACGGTTGGATATACTTGTTTTATAAAGAATTCAAAATTTTATAATTTTAAACTTATTAATTTAAAAACAATTTTTGCATATCTTTTTTTTAATATAATAAAAGAATTATACATCATTTCGGAGTTTCTAAAAATTGAATCATAATGAATCAAAAATTGAACCAAAAGAAAGCATGATTTTGCCGCGTAAGCCCCCAAAAAAATGAGCGATCTGATAGATCGATAAACAGACAAAATAGAATCACTTTGGTTCAAAATTAAAAAATTAGGACGAGAAATCTGATAAATAAATAAAGACATCAAAAATATAGGTGTTAAATTTTATAAAAAACAAAAACTTTTGACAACGTACAGAAGCCAAAATGTGGAGGACTGTTGTAATTCGTGATGTTGATAAAACTTTGAGTGGTTAAATTTTAAATAAATCATACGGACTTATCTAAACCTTATAATTTTCCATATTTTTTAATAACCTTAAAAAATAAACAAATAGCCCATTAGACTTTATACATTCTAAACTTTATACTTTAAAGATACAACATATATAAAATCTATTTAAAGTTTATATAAGACTATCAGAAGAAAAAAAAACATATTAAACTAGCATATTGTATATAACATAGATATTATTTTAGTATATTTGAACACTACTGGTGATTAAACAACGTTAAAATTTTTTAGACACATAACTTACAAAAAATGAGTTTCTACTGCTCAAGTTCATTTTTCTTATGGTGCGTAATGGTGGGCAATTTGAGTTGTTGGAAGGCTGAATTAGAAGTGTGATAGTGGTTCGTAGTTGTGAAGATCAAAGTTGCATACTTTAGTCTCCTATTTGATATTGACAAAAAGGGGAAGAAGATTTGATGATTTGCAACTTGTAGATCCTTGGTAGTTTAAGGGGAAGTTTCATTCGTATATTAACTTCAGGGGAAGTTCGTGCTTATTTGGTTTTGTCATTATCAACTAGGGGAAGATTGTTGGGAATTATATTTGAGTTGATAAGACAAAACAAGAATGAAACAAGAAGGACTTAAAGGAAAAGGACCTAAATCGACAATAAGAGATTCTTCAAGCTGGTGGAGTATATTCTACAAAAGATGGAAGATATCAGAAGATACTAAAAGATATGCTCAAGAAGAATAAAGATAAAGATTAAAAGATTTAGTTTCCTTATTGTATTTATTATGTTTCCTTGTAAACCTAGATATCTCTAGTATATAAAGAGATACAGGTTATAGGTTTTAGACATCCAGAAAAGTGTGTGTACACAAAGTGTTAGAGATGTAGACGTCTATAGAGTTGGTGTAGCCTCAAGGTAATCAAGGTTTTCCTTGATCCCTGTTACAGTTCATTGATGTAACCGTATTATTCTGATCAAATAATATTGGGGCTGTGGTGAATGTTTGGTAAAACCTTGTTACAATATCATTGTTCTTATGTTAATTCTGCTATACATATTTTATGTTCATTGATGTTGTTAATCCTAGACTAAGCCTAGATCTTTAAACTCAACATGTGGTATCAAAGCCATGTGGCTCTCGATCTAGGATCTACAAGGTTTTATAGAAACCCTAAAAACCCTAATTTTCAAGAAATCGTATGGTGAAAATTTTATGGGGTTTTGAAGATTCAGTGCTATAATGATGCTTATAATCGTCCTCTCTACCTGTTTGGGTATGCAATACGATTGGTAAGCTTTGTTACTATTTATTTAGGTTTCTTTTTGATTCGTTGTGCTCTAACTGATCAAACCCTAGACAATTAGGGTTTGTATATTTTTCAGATCTGATGTGGTGTATACACAGCTTGGTATGAATTCATTCAAACTCTTTTAGGGTTTTCTTGATAAGCCATGATTGTATAAAGTTGGGGTTTGCACTAATGGTATCTATGGTGGTCATGATTTGGAAGAGAAGGATGTTAATGTTATTCTTGATCATTATCGTGCTTAAATCAGAAGACATGGAAACTTTCAAGGCAATGATCTAGGTTAGCTGGTATACAACTGGTAATAGGATAGTTACTACTGTTGGATTTGTATACAAAGTTAATGCTGTTAAAGAAGATTAATGCTGCTTGGATATAGTTTCTGCTGTTTGTTTAAATTAGTGCTGCTCGACTCAGTTAATGCTGCTAGGGCTCAAGTACATACTTAATGCTGTCAAGGATGGTTAATGCTGCTAATGTACTTTGTGCTGCCTAGTATGGAAGAATAGTAGTAAGTCATGAGTTAATACTGCTAAGGTATAAAAGCAGTTACTACTGTTATTATTGTTGGTTAATACTGCTAGCGTTAAAAAGCAGTTACTACTGCTTGTGGTAAAAGCAGTTAGTTACTACTGCTTGGGATTAAAAAGTTAATACTGCTTCATGATATTAATACTGCTATTGAATTTAAGCAGTTAATACTGATTGGGTTCAATAAAGTTAATACTGCTTCCTATGTTAATATTGTTTAGGATAAAGGAAGTTAGTACTGCTAAAAGCGATTACAACTCCTAGCCTTGTCCGATAAAAGAAGTTAGTACTGCTAGCTTTGACAAATATCAGATAACACACACATAAGATTTTTGGTTTTTGGTTCTTAACTGAATTAAAGGCTCGTATTTATTAGATTAATTGATTACGAAGAATATTGTTTATCACTTATTTGAAGATGAAGTAGATTTTCAGATGTGTGTTCTTATTATATCTTTTGGTCTTGGAGATAACTTGTTTGGTTATATACGGTTTATAATGAAGACTTGATAAAACTAGTTTTTACCTGATGTAAGGAGATACATTGTAATACTCACAGGTATTTACTATCACTTGGCTCAGTGACTCATGTATAGGCATGCGGATTTATCAATAGATCAAGGTCTACTCAAAAAATGAAGAAGAAGATTATGAGTTCTTATTATATTATAGTACAAGACATAAGACACAAGTTTCGGTTATTCTACTTCAGCATCAAGTTCGTTATACTTGGTTTACTTTATGAGTAATCATTACATAGAGCTTATAGAATTGAAGATTCAAGAAATGGTTAACATATAGGTTTTAGGGGAAGCTTAATGTTAAAATGTTTAACCATTTATATGCTACATCAAGATGAAGGTTTTTACTACTGCTAGCCTTTGTTACTACTGCTAGTGTAAGTTTCTACTGCTCAAGTTCATTTTTCTTATGGTGCGTAATGGAGGGCAATTTGGGTCATTGGAATACTTGGATTAGAAGTGTAATATTGGTTCGTAGTTGTGAAGATCAAAGTTGCATACTTTAGTCCCCTATTTGATGATGACAAAAAGAGGAAGAAGATTTGATGATTTGCAACTTGTAGATCCTTGCTAGCTTAAGGGGAAGTTTTCATTCGTATATTAACTTCAGGGGAAGTTGATTTTGTTTCATTCAGGGAGATGATTACATCTCAACTGTCATGGGAATCTTATGTCAGATTATTATTAAGTTTCGTACACGACTTTGTTTGTTTTGTCTTCATCCAATAGGGGAAGATTGTTGGGATTCTTGATTTGATGAGACAAAATGAAGACGAATGAAATAAGAGGGACTAATCTGGGACTTATTCAACATTATAGGAAGTTAACAAGATCAAGGTTTTTTGACTACTATCATGATAAGCATACAAGTTAAGAAAATATCATTAATGATAAGCGTTACAAGTTGGGTTTTGACTACAATAATGATAAGCGTTACAAGTTGAAGATAAATATCATTAATGTGGTTTGAATACTAATTAATGTTGATAAGTGTCAATTAAGTTTTCCTTTGTAACGTCTTATGATCTCTCCCTATATAAAGAGATCATAGGCGTGTAGTTTTATCAATCCATCCATAGAAAACACAGACTTCTCCAATGAGAGTCTGATTACAAAGTGTGTGTGCTTTGTATATTAGTTAGTTAGTTAGTTAGTACACCATAGTAGTTGGTGTAGCCCCATGTTATAGGTTGGGGTAAATAGGAATCGTTCAATGAAAAACCTTGTTCAATAACAATTGTGTTTGTTTAATTCCGCTGTGCATAATTGTTACAATTGTTATTGGTAAAACGATCCTAGATGAGTTTAAAACGATCTTATCAATTGAAGGTACAAAGTTATATGATTTGTAACTTATTATGTGTGGTGGCATGATCATAAGTCAAGGAGAAGTATTGAAGATTGTTTCATTCATGGAGATTGTTTTGTAATATCAAATAGGGGAAGATTGTTGGGTTTATTGATTTGATGATTACAAAA
>BQNB010118060.1:0-11152 GCA_026074375.1 Tanacetum coccineum | reverse complement strand
GTAAACTTAGATCGCGCCTAATAAGTTAGCCAATACCGACTTTTGGACCATCCAAGACGAGTCAAGCTTATTACAGATCAAAAGGAGCACGTGTCTTCATGCTTAAAAAAATAAAGACCCGGTCGATGCCTAGAGCGAGTTGTGTAGTGCGTGTGTTTTAATAGGATATATTTTAGTTTAAGTGTGATATGTTTTGATAGTAAGTTAACTTATTACACTAAGTTAATTATAAAAAAAAAAAACTAATATAACGTTGAGGTGTCACGTCTTCACATCTCTTTATTACATGTAGTCTTAAAGACTTTCATTATCAAAAATATATTTTGTAACCTTAGTCCAAAAGTAGAGATTCTGTCTAGAATTGTATATGTTGCCCCTTCACAATGTTATGGAGTCCAAGTGAAGCAAAATAATCATCCTAGGTGGCACCTAAAGAGCTGTTTTAACAAAACCACATACTTTCGTTCCACGCCTTTTTATTAAATTTACTCACACCTAGAGATGCAAATAAATCGGTTAAAACCGGTTTTCGGTTATTAGAAAACCGGTTTTAAAAAAACCGGTTTTTCTAATAACCGGTTTCGGTTTTATCGGTTTTTTTGAAATCGGTTTTTTTCGGTTATAAATGTTCGGAATCGGTTTTTTTCGGTTATAAATTTTCGGAATCGGTTTTTTACCGGTTCGGTTTTTTTCTGTCTGGTTAAAATGTGTTCGGAATCGGTTTTTATACGGTTCGGTTTTTTTCGCGAATAAAACTCTCGATCTATTTATTTAATGAACTTGTTAAAATTACTCACACTTTATATGAAATAATACACCGGAATCCACCTAACTGAGTGAACAGACCAGTTTAGCAGGACTCATATAGTCTTAAGGCTTTATATTTACGACTCTGTGCCCCTGACTGCGCGTTGTGAAGACAGTCACTATAAAAAATCAAACCATAACTTTTTATTTAAACACATACTGTATGAGATGAAGTCAGACTTAGCGAGCTATCACTAAGATTTCTACGATTAGTTAATTAACTATTACCTAATACACTTTGCGAGCTGCCTTGTTCTTGTCAAGCGTTAATCGGATAAGAGTCGTATTGTGTTCCATATATGCACACTATATGTGTGCGACACGAAAAATATTAGTTGTACTCAAGTAGCTGCTCGACAAGATGAAGTATTTTTTTTTTTAAAAAATTCGTGTTCTCTTGGTTATTATATTCGTGTACTCAAGTAGTGTTTTCTCTATTATAAATCTCTGTAGATTGACTATATTTACCAAAAGAATCCATAGAATTATAGTCCGATTACATGAATGTTTATAGTCTTAAACTTTCTTTGTGGTATCTTTTGTAGTGTCTAAAAATAGTGTCATTGTATTATGATGCTACTATCCACATGTAGTTATATGGGACAACAGCCGTCTTTTCCACATTATATATCTTCGAGCAGTAGATCGGTTTTTTTTTTAAAAATATTAAGTCGGTTATTTATAAAAAAAAAAAAAAAAATTTTTTTTTTAATAAAATAAAAAAACGGTAAATAAAAAACATATTATAAAAAATGATAAACGTATCACATCATCTTCTTCTGTAGCAATTAGATATATCATTCCGCACGATGATCAGTAAGACACTCTCATAAGATTTTAGAACACACTATATTAAACCTGGTGTAGCTAGATGTTAGATTCTCTTAACATCTTTTTTAAAAAATCAGTGAAAGAATAAAGCCGCTCAGAGTATGAACATATAACCACATGTGTATACATGTCTGTCAGTTGTGCCACACGAGATTATCGACGGTTCTGTACGTCGGGAGCTGTTCGAGGAAGGACACTAGGGCGTTGCCAAATACATCTCCAACTAAACAAATTTAAGAAAATGCAATATGTTATAACTTTTTAAGCACAAAGAACAAAAACCGATTGACTCTTACATTGACAAGTGTGCTCTGTGCACGAGAAGCGATCATAACAGTAATCACACCATTCCCGATCCCCGATTCATTTGCGCGCTTTCTTCTTGTTATAACAATCTTTCCACATCAATATGCTCTCTTTCTTTATCTAAACTCCTCCACATTAACCATGAAACAGAAATTTAGATAATTAATTTCCTTTTTCCATATAACGTTACAATAAAAACGTTATATAATAAAAAAGCGGCTTTACAATGTGAAAAACAAGAAACCTTTTTTTCGACCCCTTCGTCTGTACTAAAGACTCAACCGTATTCACTAAGGTTTGATTCATCTAAGCCCATTTACCCACACTAAGTATAACTGAATTATTGATTTACTGTAGAGTTTTATATTGTAGTTAAGAAGCTAGTTTTTATACATCGATTTAAATGATCGAAACAAATTGATCAACATTCGTTTTTCAGTCAAGGGCACGGGATTCTGAAGCATGGATTTATGATATATAGTTGACGCTCCAATTTGGCGACACCATTCAGCAACTTCTCGTAGACAATCCTTTCTCCGTGCAGATAAAGCCAGGCACACTCCTCTGCTTGCATATTCATATGCTAAATGTTGATCATATCATATAATTTTAACATACCATTTCAGTACTTATAACACACACACAATTTTAATTCAATTCTGATAGGGAATGTGATTTGTGCACCACCTCTTTTTTTAGATCCATACTACCACTAATAGTGCTATCGATGTTGTACTGTTGAATTACCGGTGTCATTTGAGTGTTGTATGGCTAAAAAATGATGCACAAATCACTTCCCTTCTGATAAGTATCTATACCATGTCAACTTTTTGTTTCGTGTTACTGTAGTTAGTAATTATTGTTTCCATATCTTTGGTATAGACTATATTTTTGTATGGTTTGAGCCATTCTACTTTTTGTTACAACTACATGATCCAAAAATAAGCAACAAAAATAAGTAAAATCTACTGATTATATCCAAAACAAGCAAAAATAAGCAACAAAAACCTAAAAAGCAAAAAACCTAAATAAGCAACATTTACTGATATATATCCAAAATCAAAATCAGTAAAAAGAATAAGCAACATCACTGATATATCCCAAAATATGGAACAAAATCTAAATAAGCAACATCTAGTGATTATATACCAAAATAATATGAATAAAAAATATAAAATATATACCAGAATCAAGATTTCAAGGTTTATTTTGATCGAAAACTCGCAATGAATACGATTGTGGCAATGATTCACCTTTAGATAGTCATATTTCGTCTTATGAGTCCATTTTATAGCATTGATTTTGTTCAATTTGGCGTGGATCGCGGTTTGGGTTTGAATACGATGATTTGGGGGTGGTTTGTGTAACCAGTGAGAATGTACTAAGAAGAAATGAATGACCCCTATCCTTGAGTTAGTGACATAGTAGAATTACTAAAATGACCTTTTGTAAGTAATTAAACGCCTTTATCCCTTTAGTTAGTGTACATAGTTTATTATCTTTCACCCCCCCGAACGGTTAAAAAAAACCGGGTTTGGTTTTTTTAAAAACGGTTACGGTTTTTTGTACCGGTTTTAAATAAAACCGTTTTAAAATTTGCAATCTCTACTCACCCCACGTCTTCTTACTATTATTTATTAGATGTTAATTAAGCGCAATAATCCTACTTTATTTAAAAAAAAAAAAAAAAAAAAAAAAAACTAAGTCACAGTTGACTTGTATGAAGAAATCACAAACGGGTTCGGACTTCGTGCAGGCCGTGCGTTAAGGAAGGCATGTGTCCTTTTTATGTGTATTTTTTTTATACTATATTAATTTGTTAAAACCCCATACACCGAATACCTAAATACGAAACGCGTGCCATAAATCATCACCCAAGAAAAAAAAATACAAACCCTACCCCCCCCCCCCCTCTCCCGCCCCCCCCCCCCCCCCCCCCCCCCCTCCTTTTCAGTTTTTGTTTAGTTCGATAACGTAAAGAATTATGCAAGCTGTGATACTACTAGCTTTTCTTTGGTTTTAAACGTTAAAAGGGTTCACCCCACCACAAACCCCCCCCCCTAGTGTTTTCGCACAAAAAATAAACTTACCCCCCACCCCACCTGATGCCCCCCCCCTCCGATGCTGATGATGGATAGAAGACCTTATATGGGTTGAATTTGAACAGCTTCTTGTTGTAGGAGCTCTCTAGGTTTGTGTTTTATGTTGGGTTTTTTTGGTTCTCTTTAAGGTTTTGTCATGTACTATTACATGAAACGGCGGATTCTTGGTTCTTGAAGGTTTTTGGGTTCTATAAGTTTTTGTCATGCCCCACCCCCGTTACCCCCCCCCCCCAGCCAATACCTAAAACGAATCTTGTTTTTTAGAGAGGAATATCTTCATAGGTCTGACTTGTGTGTTTATTCGTAGGTGAGATGTAATCTAAGAATTGAGCCGCGAATTAATTAGTTGGAGCTGAATTTGGGTTTAGATGTATCTATGTAGTATGTTTCAATAGCTCACTTTTTGATGTATATGCCGGCTGGTTATGCTTTGAGGTTCGTGGCTTGGTGTTCGTTATCTTAGGTTTTTAGGTACCTAATAAAATACGAATAAGCTTAAAATCAAGCCACTAAAAGAGAGGGTGTATGAAACAAAAGTCAAAATAAATTAAGTCATATAGCCGGCTTTATAAGCCGAAAACAAACACCCAGTGTTTGCTACTGTCTTAGTCTAAATCTCGAGTGTTTTAGTAAATATTTTTCCACAATATAATTTTTGACTTTTGAATAATTCTGTGTAGTTGAAGATTTGAATAGTTTTTTACAAGTCTTAATCATGTGTTGTTTGGTACTATTGTAGGGTCATGATCGACAATGCTGGTTGTTCTAACGCAACTTTAGTCATGGTATGTTTTTAATTCTCAAACACAAATTTTCATATTTATTTTTTTTATTATTACCTCTAAATAATTTTTGATATAAAATAAATATATTTGTAGGATTGATAGTGCAAGAAAAAGATGAGATTCTGTAGATGCTGTACAAGTTTTAACAGATCTGAATCTTTTAATCAAAAAAGGCTATGTCTCTTCAGATGGCAGATGGAACATGGATGGTAAGAATTTATTTTCATACTTTATTATGTAAATTAAATGTTTTGGTATGTAACTTTTTTTTACTAATTCAAGATATTTCATTTTTATGATTTACAGTTTTCCATGTTACTAATTTGGATGGAAACAAGTTAACTGATGACAGCATCATCAATTGCATTCAACAGGTAATAACTTGTTTATATAGATTTTGCTGTAGTTGTTTTGGCTTATATTGCGGGCTTATGGCTTATTTGGTTTTCGGATTATGTTTCATAAGCTCACTTTTTGTGGCTTATTTGGTTTTTTTTTCTTATATATGCTTATCATGTCGTGATAAGCTTATATAAAGCCGAAAACCAAATAAGCCATAAGCCGGCTATATAAGCCGAAACAAAAGCCCTAAAATTTTATATATTTGGAGAAAAAAGTGGAGAAATTTATGGGTTTATTGTTACGCAGTCACTTGGTGCCCTTCGAGATACAAGATATAAATCTATGGATGGACTGACAGCAATTGAGTTAACTGGAACAGACAGAGTTGGTCTTTTGTCCGAGGTTTTTGCGGTCTTGTCTGAGCTAAGAGATGACGTTGTTTGAGTCGAACGTGGATCGTGTGAGCATACGTATGTGGTTTCGGTTCTAGATGCGTCTTTGATTTACTTAAAAGATTGTGACTCCGGGTGCCCGATTGAGGATTCTCAGAAAATGGAAAGTATAGAGAATTAGCGAGTCATCCATAACCCTCTTACCGGTGGCTCTAATAGATAATGTCGCTAGGAGTATAAGCCTGAATCTGATCTTATTGTGATCGTTTTGAACACACAATGATTGTGCGTGAAAAAGGTAATTATTTAGAGATGAATTTATTTCGGGGTTTAAAACGTTATTTGTTAGGGGAATAATAGCGTCGCTTGTGTTTTTACGCTCGTTCGATGACTCATATGAGAGACGGGCTTCATCAGATGATGTGTGCAGACGCGTTATTATTGAAAGAAACTTCGATTATTAAATTAGTGGTGAATATTCGGCTGTTGTGTCGGTTCCGAATTGTTTGGAGAAGGGTACTCGGTTTTAAATATTGTGCCAAGGAATCGGCCTATAGCTTTTGCTATATATTTGCACTTTGGACTGATTTGAATAGTAAGTTTCCATTCTACTATCAACACAACAGATGACGGAGCATATCTGGTATGGATTTTATCATAAAGTTTTGTTAAGTTTTAAATCTGTTTTTGGCTCATGTTGCTAAAGTTCGAACCTTTTTTATGTTTCAGGAATTCTTTATTAGACATATAGACGGAACACCAATTAGTTCAGAAGCCGAAAAGCAAAGGGTGACCCTATGTTTAAGAGCTGCAATTGAAAGAAGAGCGTCCGAGGTACTTATTTTTAACCTTTGACTTGATCTTAAAAAATGTCAATTCATATGTTCTTAACTTCTGATATTTCATTTCAGGGTGTAAGGCTTGAGCTATGCAAGGCCGGATAAGCAGGACTATTAGCGAAGTGACAAAGAACATCAGAGGAAAACGCCCTAAAAACGTCACCGCGGCTGAAGATCTACAACAAAGGGTACGGCTTTAAACATATTCTACATCACGGACGCCTTTGGAAACAATGTGGATTCGAAGATTATAGAATCGGTTATAGAAAGAATCGGATCGGATTGCCTAAGAGTAAAGGAACTACCATTGGCATCATGCAAAAGGAATCAGCAGAATGAGGAAGGTGGAATTGGTGGGGCAGTGTTGTTATCACTTGGAAGCTTATTAAGAAGGAACCTTTCTCCGTTGTCGAACTTTTGAATTTTTTTGTTTAGGTATAGTATGTTGGGTGGTATACGTGATGGGTAGGATTAAGTAGCGTCGCTGTTTTGTGAGTTAATAATTGTGAAGTGAGCATAGTTTTCCTATAAGTGGCCTCAACGCATTAGATTATTTTGTTTACGATGATAAAAGTAAGAATGGTTGCGAAGAAGAAATTTTATGTATTTCTTACATTATGATTGTAACAAAAAAAAATTCTGAATAAATTCACGGTTTAGTTGTTCAGGTAAAAAGACGTTTGGTTTGTGTAGTCGGGGGGCGCGTAAGTGATCTGTTATGTAAGACTTGTATAGTGTCATTGATTCTTTGTATCTAGTGTGCTTTAATTTTTTTTATCGTTTCAAAGGGGGGAGGGGGTATCTTGTTAATTCTTTGTGTATGTAGCGTAGAGTAGTGATACGTTCATAGGAGCTACAAATTGCTATCAAAGTGTAGGATAGTTTGCAAAATGCTTTTACGGCCCCTAAGGAAGTCATTTTAAATTTTATTTTATGGTAGGGCGAGATATACCTTTGCGTTTGAACAAGAGGTCAATTATGATTAGAAAGTTGTACAAAATTTGACTTAATTGTAACTTGATGGAACATACTCCCTACTAAAAGATTAACCAAGAAACACAGCGGGCGAACACACTTGATGAAATGAACCTGCATCATATATACTTGCAAATAACAATCCAACTTTGAACATCCGACTATTTATTGATCAATGACCGTCTGTGTTATCTATTGACATGGAGAACATAGGCCCCCCAAAAGCTCTACTTAATTCTCAATTCACGATTAAATCACTAGCATCTGCAACTCCTCCTTGGCCTATTCAAAGAAAGTCGCCAACTTTGCTATCATAAATTTATATAAAAACTGACCTGATAAGACCTTATAATTTATGTTCTTTGGTACATAAAAAAATATTGAAAAGTGACGGTGATGTAACGTAGTTACTGTGAAGGTTGGTATTGAGTAGGTAGAATACATAGACATGGGGGCACAGATATTAGGTTTTGGGTGGTGAATGGGGGCCACTATGGTTTATTATTAGGCTGTTATCTTGCTGGCAGTGGCACACAATATAAGCAATTATTTAGCTAGATTTATATGCACCCTTTTGTTTCTGCATAGACAAAGTACATAACTTCTTTTATAATTTACTACTCTATTGCTATTTCACTACTTTAACTCTTTATCTATGTCTCCCTGTAATCAATAACTATACATATAGAGCAACTAAATTGGTTTTGTAGTTAGTTACCTGCTCTAAATCACTAGTGTCTTGGAAGATGTTTGACTTAAGTCTCAAAATCAGGTAGTGTCACACTCACTTTGGAGCATTTAATGTTTCCTTTGTTAGTATAAGTACAATTTTCGAAAGAAGGTAATATCGATAATTAACACAAGGCTGGTTGCAACACCTCTATTTGATTTCTTTGTCATGTCGTCATGCAAGCTCATCTCGCATTAGCGCTAGTGGTGGTTTTGGTTTTTGTTGTTGTTGTCTTGTAGTCTATTTTGTTATAAAGTGTTGTTCTCCTCATTCTGGTAAGATGAATAAAATTGCGATCAAAAAAAAAAAAAACACCAAGGTGGTTTGTAGGTGTAAACGGGAAGAAGACGCGTCTCGCTCCTTACTATCACATTTTAGTGTGAAAAACTACCTCAAGGAAGACCGTCGTCTTGATGCGTGTGTGGGTGGTGATGGTTTATGTCTTCTTTACATCTCTTTGTGATAATGTTGCTTGTGTATTGTGACACGGTTTCACCGATTACAAATTAGTCTAAGTTAATGAAAAGCATAACCAAACTTTGTATTAGCTTCATCTCTTTACGCATGTATTCAAACATAATAAACATAATCGAATAGAGCTGTAGATGTGTACATCTGCTCTGTAAAAACATAATGATAGAATGATGAATTGTGATGATGAGAAATATGGTACTGTGGATGTGGTTGCAAGCTAACAGCTATGATAAAGAGAGATAGAAGACCTAAAAAGCACAGTGACATGTGAGTGAAAATTCAAGAAGTTTGGTACGATGTCATATGATTGATTGATGGTATTTGGTGATTAAGATGGTTACATGGTTTGGTCATTGTTCTTGTAGTAAATCGTTTTGAAAGATTGTGTGTGCTAACGTAATTAACAAAGATTCTCTCTAGCTTTTTCACACCCAACTTATGTAAATCAACTAATGTAATCTACTTTAAGAATCTACAATGTTTATACACTAGCGAATAACTTCTTATTTGAAAACTTTTCCCCAACAATTCTATATACTTTAGAAAGAAGCTTCCGAACAAAATCCAATAATGTTTATACACTAGCGAATAACTTCTTATTTGAAAACTTTTCCCCAACAATTCTATATACTTTAGAAAGAAGCTTCCGAACAAAATCCAATAAGCGCTCGGCCGGCTGATGCCCTAATACACGGGCTTATAATGCGACTCGCGTCATGACGTCTCGCGTCGTCATGACAAGCCAATGTTATACGCATTTTTTGAAGTGTCCGTTGTATCAGTGTTTTATTGGGTTAAGTGTAAGTTAAAGGTTTCCTATAACTTGAGTGACTGAGGGAATGTGTTTTCGGTTTTAGTGATAGATTCTACTATGAGAAAAGTGCTAAGGGGACAACATTTTTTCTATAACACGAGCCGTATAGCTTCGGAACACTTGATACATGGTTTGACTTGTGGAACCTTTTACTTGAAGGATCAAGGAATATCATGTAAATCATGAAGAGCATCTTTTGCCGGCTATTGCAACGAATCAAAAATCATGATTTATGAATAGAGAAGATTGTATCGTTTCTAGCTGAGAGTGCATATAGATAATCTCTAGTGAACTTTGAGAAGCATTAGTTTGTACAATGGTGACGATAAATTGTGTGTTAGGGGTTAGAAAACAATAGTGTAATCTTATGAACAAGTCTAAAACACAGTATATCAGTGTCACTCTCATTGGTCCTCGCGCGATTCGTGTCATAATCTAGATACTCTCGATGTTAGTAGATCTTTATGGTCTGTGTCTAGAGATTATAGTATATGGGTTTTTGACTTGTCTATATTTTATGAAAATTAGTCATGGCCGTTTGGTGGATTTGATAGCTCTGTGTCATCACTCATGATCAAGAAACTATGCCACATGGATATGTGAAGTTTAAGTAAACATATAAGCAATGTTTTAAAAACCGGTTTTGTAATTGACTCGATCGAGCTACTGGGTCACGGTTCTACCCGTTTAACCGGCGATTCAACCGGGTTTTTCGACCAAAAGCGGCTTCACGTCACTCGACCGTTTCACAATTTAATTGGTTCAACCGGCCAGGTTACCCTGAATTTTAAAACACTGCATATAAGAATAAAATGAAATTTCGTTATCTTAGAAAGACTTTTTTGAAAAAGGTTTAGTGAAGTATTTGTATGTTAATCATAACCAAATTTAGCGTGCCAAGTAGTCAAATATACAAATAGAGAATTGCATATATGCTCCATGTGGTTTGCTCAGATTGCACGTTTAGTCCTTACTTTTGTGAAAATGCAGGCGGCCTCCTTGTGAGTAAACTTCCGTTGCACTCTTAGTCTCTGACCAAACTTAAATGACGGATGTGCCCTCTTCTTCTTCCTCCTTTCTTTTTCCTTTGAATTTCTATTTTTTTTAAAATAAATTTTGAAGAACATTTGAACATCTTCAATATATTTTTCCAGAATCAACTTCCCTATCAATATTTTGCATCGTAGTCATCATTATCATGACCAATATGTTTTATTTCTGCAACTTTGATATCCATCATTTGCATCATCGATTTCAAATAAAAAAATACCCGTGCACATCACTTTGCTTGTAAATACGACATCCGTGTTACTTAATTTACTCAAAGATATGCGTTCAAGTGACTTGAACACATATTTTTGAGTAAATTAAGTAACATAGATGTCGTATTTACAAGTTGAGTGATGTGCACATGTATTTTTATAGAGTTAAATGCATAAATGGTCCCTGTGGTCATCCGGATTTAACGAAAATAGTTCCTCAAACTTTTTTGTAACGAAAATGGTCCCCATAAATGCCATGTTTCATAAGTTTAGTAAATCATATCAACAAAATGAAAGTTCATTACTTTAGTCACATTTTATGAAAAATTTAGTGACATATTTTTATATTAGTAATACGAGTATGACTGTATGAGATTAGGATTTTTTTTAGATATTAGTAGATCGAGCCGAATCATAAATTTAGGTTCAATGTATGAATCTTTTTTTGAACATCAATGTATGAATCTGAATAGGCACAAATTCATGTGTATTA
>BQNB010118059.1:2705-21062 GCA_026074375.1 Tanacetum coccineum | reverse complement strand
ACATTGTCATTTATATTACACCTGTTTTGTCCCATTTCACCTGTTTTAGGCTACTCGTGTTCATGTTTGCGCTAAAATGGGCGAAATGGGTCAAAACAGGTGAAATAGATGTAATGACTCAAATAAATGACAAAGTTGCTTATTCATACGTGTCTGGGCTAAAATGGGTGAAACAGGTGTAATATAAATGAAAAAGTTACTTATTAGTCCGTGTTTTACCCGTTTTGACCCAAACTCTAAACAAACATAACCTGTTGGATGAAATTGGTGGTGTTGGTCGGCAGTTGGTGGATGTGTCGCCAACTAGTGGTGGTGGTCGACAACTGGGGGTAGTAGCCGGCAGTTGGTGGTTGTGATCGGGTACTACACAAACACAAACGTTAACAAAATCATAAACTATAAACCACAAACACAAACATAAACGGTTAAAAAAATAAAAAACCACAAATAAACATAAACAAAATACAAAACTACTTATGGTGTCCGCAGGATGTAGTGTTGGCCGCGGTTGTTGGTGAATGTTGTGGTTACTTGTGGTCATTTTGGTGGTTTTGGTACCAAAAAACGAGAGTAAATGAAAAAGTTACTTATTAGTCCGTGTTTTACCCGTTTTGACCCAAACTCTAAACAAACATAACCTGTTGGATGAAATTGGTGGTGTTGGTCGGCAGTTGGTGGATGTGTCGCCAACTAGTGGTGGTGGTCGACAACTAGGGGTAGTAGCCGGAAGTTGGTGGTTGTGATCGGGTACTACACAAACACAAACGTTAACAAAATCATAAACTATAAACCACAAACACAAACATAAACGGTTAAAAAAATAAAAAACCACAAATAAACATAAACAAAATACAAAACTACTTATGGTGTCCGCAGGATGTAGTGTTGGCCGCGGTTGTTGGTGAATGTTGTGGTTACTTGTGGTCATTTTGGTGGTTTTGGTACCAAAAAACGAGAGTAAATGAAAAGTGTTAAGTGTTGGTGAGATAAAAGTAAATGAGATGTGATTTTTGGGTCCAAACTTTTAGTGACTAGATGTAGTCGCTAAATGACCGGTCTAAGTCAATATTTAGCTTAATCTTTAGCGACTACATCTTCACTTTTAGCTACTACATGTAGTAACGTTGTCGTAGTCGCTAAAAGTTTAGGTCGGAATAATAAACTTTTGGTGAAATTTTGGTGCGAAACTTTTAGCAACCACGAACACACTTTTAAAGCCTACATGGAGTCGCTAAGAGTGTTTTTTCCTTTTTTAAAAGTCGTAATTATATATCAATTTAATAATAAAAAATATATTTCAATTAGAATGGTACCATAAGTGTTAAAAAAGGTAACCAAATCGAACGGTGTTAAACTATAATAACGTTCGTTCAAAAGAATGTTGTTAGCTCTTTCTTTTTGATCTTAAGATTCCGTTTAAGAGTCACACACGAAAAACCAATCACCACTAGAAAATACACGAACAAGCAATGGCTTCACAAACAAAAAAATTAACACCCTACTTTACATATCAACTTGAGCTCTTTGGTAAATCTTAGTTTTGGAGTGACAACATTTTTCTCCTGTCACCGATTTCTTGCAAATTTTGTTTGAGCATGGTCGAAATGGTTCACAGTATGACATTTAGCGGCTACTATAGTCGTTAATTGACTGGTCAATAGTCAACATTTATCTTATCTTTAGCGACTCATTTTGACTTTTAGTGGTATACATGTAGTGGTAAACTTTTTCCGTAGTACTAAGTTTAGGCGGGCATATTAACCTTTGGTGCCGTAACTTTATGAGCAACTACGAGCACCTTTTAAAGAAAACATTCAAAAGTTTTTTTTCTTCCTTGTTTAAAAAAGTGGTAATTTATAATATATCAATTCAAAATGAAATATATGTTGAAATTGATTAGTACCATAAGCGTTACAAAAAAAGGTTATCGTGCATTCAAAATGAATGTTGTTAGCGATTTTTGTTTTGATCTTAAGATTGGGTTTATGTGAATATTTATTATTCAAAACGAACGTTGTTAGTGTTTTTTTATTTAAATAGTTATACAAAAACATGTCATCTGACTTCTAAGGGATGGGTTTAAAATTGATGTGAAGGTCTGGGTTACTAATGTAATCTAACTTTTAAGAGACGGGTCTACAATCAAAACGACATGAGATGTGTTAAACGGTGGGGCGTTATGCCCCATATGCGATGGTGATATAGTAGCTATGAAACACCTTATTGTAAATTTGAAAATAGCCAAAGAAACATACAAGAAAGTTTTTCTTGTGATGGAACATAAACAAAAACACTTCTATCTCCAAGCTTCATGAAACCATCACTCTTGCAAGAAAAGATTTACGACAAGTCAACAAAAAAGAATGATATCTGATGTTGTTCTACGACGATTTAGACCTCCTGGGCGGTTCTAGGAGACGGAACAACCTTGGCAATAAAATGTCCAAACAAGGATGTATCCTAAACGATGTACATGAAATTTTTTTCTTTAACTTGGGTTACTTGTAGATTAGGAAAGCTTCACTTTGACTTATCTTATATGGTTGTTTCATAGTTGACCATTAATAATACACATACTAAAGTTCAAAATTAATCAAGGAGCTAATAATTAGAAAACACATGAAAAGTTGGATATAAAGAAACGAGTACAGTACCATTTATACAAGAGGTATAACTAGCATGGTTCATGTTGGTTAAACCAAGCAAAACATATAAAAATATGCAGGAAAGGGAGACGGATACGCCATATGCCAAAAACGGATAGGCCATATGCCGATAACGGATGCGTCATATGGACAAATACGGCATTTGCAGAAAATTGAATTATTAAACTGCAGACTATTCCCCGACGACATGTCGCCGGGGATAGTAGCGAATTATTAAACTAATTAAGCAAGTTGCTACCGGCACACTCATATTTTTGGTGGATTTTTATATAATAGATGAAACAGAATTATTAGGCTTAACCTCACCAATTGCAATAAAGGGTTTAGTGGCGCTATCCGACAAGATTAATCTTAGTTTATAGGAAAATCATGTCAAATTTTAAAATTGGTATAATTTCCAAAGAAAACTATAAAAAATCAGAGGCAAATATTAGTCAATAAGTGCTATTCTATCCATCCCTCTATTGGTTTTTTACAAATGTTTACTATTGTACATTAAGGAAATAAAAATTTAAGAAACAAGAGTTAGAGAATTTAGAACGGAAAGACTCCCTGGATTTGATCGGTAATATGGAAGAGACAACTATGCTCTAAGCTGTTCCAGTCTGCTTTATCGATCGAGCAACATCCATCATCTTCAGGCAACTTGAACATCCTGTTAAAGCGTCCGACTAGACGGTTAGGGATACTTTCTTACAGCTTGTTAGCAAACTAGCACCACATCCTGCGCATTACCTGTATAACTACAAGATAGATAATACAGAAGCATAACAGATAAGCACTAGAAAGCAACAAATTAGCCCAGATATCACAACAACTTTACAAAACCTAACTCACTTTCATAGGAACGCACGATTGCATTTAGCGTATGCAACAAGCCTTTAACACTTGGTGGCCTAAGTGGACGAGTGAAGTCTCGTGAGGGTTTCCAGAGAACATACCCACAAAGTTCATTTACCAATATACACGGTTTTTGTTAAATTTCATAAGATTTATTTATTTGCAGGTAGGGATTACAGCAGATAACCAAAGAATGAGTTACGCCGTAATGACTGGTTGCCAATTTTTGAAAATTTTATTAGATGAGTTTACGTGTAATCATGAACGTATTACGCTGTACAACATTGATTACGCATAAACTATTAGAGTGTTGTATATCAACAATAATTTTCCACATAAAAGGTCTAGGAGAACTCAAAATCACATTCCCTCGACGTGAGACCTGCAACCAAGTTGAATATACAAAAACTAACTACTAATGGTAAAAATTAAGTGAATAAACCAAAACATAATATTAAAAGATATGCATGAGGTGCTCCCCACGAAGCGCTTGTTTTTGTTTGAGTCTCTAGCTTGACCTTCCACCTTATTTATAGGTATCGGGAGTAACCCTCACTTGGGATCAAATATGGGTCGAAGTAGCAATAGACACCCTTAGGGTGTAAGTAAGCTACATGATAGGGAAATGATGAATAGAAAGCATACCTTCCAGGAGATAAAATGTCCTTATCTACCTTACATGGTTTAGATGTTTTGTGCACTCCATATAAGGGATTCATTAGTTGAGTATAAAGGAAAGGCTTGGTATTAACGATAACTGAATGCACCTGTATTTTCGTAAAATTTGACTGAGGTTCCTCAGCGAGAAGTCTTTCAAGCTTTTCTAAATCCTTAGTAGGATTAAAATCAGCTTCCTTGTCATCCATGGTTACATTCAAGATCTCATTTCCGAATTCTTCTAAAAGTTCGTCCAAAATGCCGGTGCTACATAATCATCATCAGGTGGTGTGGTATGAATGGGTTATGGGAATCATAAGGATTGTAACTAGTTTCATCTATTCATCAGGGACAGTCAAGAAATTTCGTTCTACTGTACTCGATGTAATATCCCATCATTTCAAAGTATCCCTATCATCATTCTTTTTCCTCCTGATCTTCCCTAAATCATCTTATGTTCTAATATACTATCCTGAACTATATCTTGCCCCATTCGCTTCATGTTTTCAGCTCCCGTTCTAAATAAGTCATCCAAGATTTTATTAAAGTCGGAATCCTTCTTACTAGTGTTAGGTATGTGTGGTGGTTGAGCAAAAAATTGGGGTGTGAAACCATAGGAGTGATTACTGAGTTGATTCATTCCTAGGCCTTGTTTAGTAACGTATAGATTATATTCTGCTATAGTCATATTTTCAATGTCTACACCGTTGCTCTTATAAGTAGATACTAAATAATTATTAGGATAGGGTTGAACTGATAGGAAACAAGGGTGTGGAGGAGTTAAGTTATGAGAGTACGGATAGCTAAAATTCTTACTCTTATTCCGGTGAAAAGAGTAAACATCCACCTCGTTATAATTTGTTGGACTTCTTCTGGATTGAACATCATCTCATAATCTCCTTTCTTTCACAGCTTCATACTCAATGTACTCGCTCATCGTCATGTTCTCAATATCAGGCTTCATTTCTATGTTTCCTGAAAATCAAACAAGAGATAACAGTAGATTGTGCTATTACAAGGAAACAAATACTGAATTAAAATATATACAAAACTCAAATTTAAAACCTAATTAGCACCCCGGCAATGGCGCCAAAAACTTGATGCAAATTTTCTTTTAAATATTTATTTACCAAGTTTTAAATTTATAAAACTCGTTTCACCTTACAAACGCACTAAAGGGCAGAGAACCCAATTGTGAGTAGTGTAGTTATGGTAAATCCTAGGTCGTCCCAAGAGCTAAAGGGCGAAAGTAAATCTAAGTTTAAAGTGTCACGTTTTTAAAGCTGTTTTGAAGATTAAGTTGTAAGAATATAAATGAGAGGAATTAGAGTGGTTTAATCAATCAAAGAAATTAGTATAGTAGAAAACTACTAAGAAGATGAACCCATTTAACTTAATTAAATATCCATTATCTTGATCTCAAGTGCAATATTAGTGGTTTCTAAAGTCGATAGACTTGAATATGCACATATAGTCTATCTTATACTCCCTGCGATTCCGAATTAGTCCCAAATCATCTGGGAGGTAAGTTATCTAGGTTGCAGTGATTAATCCCAACTAGTCCCATAACTTATCTAATAACCTGTGCAGATTAGTAACCCCATCTGAATATAGTTATGTGCCTTTTTAAGTTATATTGAGTGATAAAGTGCGGTGAACGGTTTAGTTCCTACAGTAGGGGGTAAGGATGTTAGTGATCCTCCCTAATACCGTTGGATCTATATTGACTAGTCATTTAAAAGTGGGGCAAACCCAGGTCCAACCACCTCGTACTATCATAACTCGGGTTTACGATAGTCAAAGAATATCTAACGCAACATTGAGAGTAGACATAAGAGATCAAAAAAATTAAACTAAGGAATAATTTAATAAATTAAATGAAAGGAAAAACTAAATATAATAGAATATTAAGCATCAACATATATGCCGAGACCAAATTAATATAATAATAATTAATTGAAATCAAACTGTAATAGTTGAGGAATCATGTACAAATCATGCTGAAATAATGCCTCCCGATCTTTAGTTGGATCCCGTGGGGTTCGCTCTATACCCGGATCAAGCACGTGGCTACTGCTCCTTCTCTCCTTGTTTCTTGTGTTCCATAGTTGAGAAAAAGAAAACCAATGGAATGATTTCTATGTCTTAAGAAATGAATATATACACTAAATGTGATGTTTAGGAATAATGGCGAATAGTCCCTCGACTTCATTTTAGTCTTATAATATTTCACGAAACATAAAACATTTGTGCACTTTAGTCCCGTTGATGAGTCATACTTTATGGCGTAATTGATTTGGTTACGGCGTAACCACACTATGGTTACGCCGGTAAACTTTTCTGACGTTATCCCAAGTAAAACTTTTGACACGACCTTTCCTTCTATTAAGTGATAAAATTTTGTTATTTATGGGTAATTAATAATCACGTTGAACCAACCTTTATTCAGCACAATTATTTTCATATAATAGAATTTGGGTAACTAAATGAGATGTTATGTATTTTTAAAAGCCTCGTGAGCACGAATCATATATTTAAAAATAATCGCGGACTTGATTTCTTTCCTCCGAATGTGTTAAAAACATAAACCATATTGTATTGTTACGCCGTATTGCTTTTTATGTCATGATATTCTTTCATGTAATGGTTACGGTGTAACACTAATTGATTACGCCGTATTCTGTTGCTTGTGTGTTGTAATTCACATGAAGATGTGTTAGGCGTAACCTTATAGAGGTTTAAGCCGTAATGTTTGTAATTATTACATTTTATGTCATTTCTTTTTGATAAATGATAATTACTTGGTATTTTACCTGAAATCATAAAATATAGAAAATTCTTGTTTTCATGTGTTAGTGGACATAAATGCAAGTAATTAAGGGGGATAAATGATACTAAAAGTATTAAATATTTGATGTTATCATTAGACTCGGGGTTGTTATTCGTTCTCTAGGGTGAATAGAATTGGAAGACTAAACTAAATGTAACGAAGGTCTAAGAGGATTGAAAGAAGATTAATTTTCTATTTTTTAATTTTATAAAAGCAGCTAAAAATTCAGGTTATTGAGGGGTTTTTTGTTTTAAAATAATTAAACTAAGATTAAAACTTGTTTGCTGGAAAACTCTGTATAGGTATGGAATTAAGGCAATGTATGTGCTGTGTACATATTTCTTAAGTCAGTTAACCAATTATACAAACCCTCTCGTCTATGCAATACTTAGTTAGGCAATGCACAAGTAAGGTAGTATGAAGACTATTTACAAAGGCCCTACGAGTACATTACATGCATAAAATATTTAAGAGTTGTAATCAACCTAGATGGGATAAGTAGTATGAAATTCGTTACCGATGATATTGTCTTTTACTACTCACGTTTCCCTAGTCGTCTATGCCAATGTCAATATTCTATGGTTAGTTTCTAAAGCCTAGCGCGCACACCAATCAAACAAGAAGCAATATTTTAAAAGACTACATAAATAAAAAAAAACCTTATTTTTTTTTTTTAATTCACAATGCAATCTTTAGCATTACACTATAGATCTAGCCCTAGCATGTTAAAGAGAGCGAAGAACAAAGATTAATCAAAAATAAGACATATTGAAAGATTTAGGATCTCAAGAACTCTTTTAATGTGTTCGTATAGCATATTATATCGATCCACTAAATGTGTTGTCACGCAATTCTTTGAGAAATTGACCCTTCAACTTGAAGTGGGCCTTATCATCGATCTTAGGCCTAACGATTCCTGACCCGTAGTCATCTCGGGTCTTAATCATGTATTCCTCCATAGTTGGCTCCATTGTTTATGTTTCTTCTTCTTCAAATTGATCTTCGTGATGAGAAAATAAGTCGTATTTTGGTGAATCAAAATAGTCAAGATTCCGTGTCCTGACGAGCTTCCTTGATGATCGAAATTTTTGTTTAGGGGGGGTCTTTTGTCGTTAAGTGGTGACGAAGTTCTTGGTTAAAACTCCTGTTCTTGACTTCCATGAAACAGGGGCAAAGTATCAGCAAGAGATGATATGAAGAAATGACACAAAAAGCAAAAATAGTAACGGGAATACGAAAAATTACGTTGCTGCTGTATGAGTTGATCGATACGCCGCATTCAATTATTTGAATACGTTGTATCGATCTGCTTGACCTTAATACACTGTATCTGTGTCGAAAGGTGATACACCGTATCCAATTGTTAGGATACGTCGTATCAATTGATCGATCAGAACAGTAACAACGAAATACACACACAATGCAGAAAATTTAATCAAACACATAATTATGCAAATTAGACAATGCAAGCTAATCTAAGAATACTAATAAAAATAAGAATTAAAAATTTTACTCCTCGACATCGGCGCCAAAAACTTGATGTGTCGTTGTGTGTAGGTATTATTTATGTATCAAGTTTTACTAATTATATTTTTCCGACTTTACCTAAAACAACACTAACAGGCAGTGTAACCGATTAGATGTAGCTTCGTTGGTAAGTAGGGTGTTGATCACTAAGAGCGTGAAACTTAAGTCTTACGTCTATCAGTATTTTTGTTTATCATAAGTTAGTCTAGTTATTCTATTACTATGTTAAACCTATGCTAACCTAAGTTATTCCTAATTTCTAACAGATAAGGGGGTTTTAGATGATGGAGACTGGGGGTTTGTTGGTGACTTAAACCTACTTACGTTACTCTAATGCACAAAAGCAAATAATTAGAAGATAGAGGAGGGTGCAAGCCTATGATAATGAAATTGCATTAACCATGATTAATCTAGATAAAAACGTAGGTTTGTTTATTTTGCGATGATTGTCTTATTATTGTTCTGATATATCATTTAAGATTTAGGCGAGGACTTCTTCCTAAAACCAGCATGCTTTATTTCTGTCACATAGGCATATACATAAAGTATTGTCGGTGGGTTATAATCTACTTGGGGAACAATAATGGTGGATTATCGAGCCCTAAGCTCAACGAGGACTCTAGATAATTATGTTCAAACGTTATATGTGTGCCGGTAGTCTACTGCCGGTAGTGAATCCAAGCAGGGAACTAGAATGCATTTGTAGATCCTAACCCACCATTTAGTCCTACCATCCTTTATGTCCTGGGAAGCACTAAAAGCATGGATTTGTAGTCCTATTGGTCCAAGTTACACATAAACTCTATGTAGTTCTATCCCAGACTCTAACCTACTTGGTCCGTATTGCTAGATTAGTTTGAATCATTAGGATTAAACACATATCAAAAACATAGAACGAGTATAAAATTGATCGACATAAGACAACAAAAAAAAAAATAGAGGTAATCGATTATAACAAACAAATAAAACATTCATAAAACATGACTAATACCTAAGGTATCTAGCGATAACACCCTTTGTTATGAATACAAATACAAATTCCATATGTTGAACGAGTAAGGTAAAATAACCGAGTTACAAATGATACCAAAAAACCGAAGCTAATTTATAGTTTAAGATAATTTAAAAGATGTTTCCTTGTGATTAAGAACTTTTCTTGACCTCCCGTTGCTTGCTTTCTTGGGTTTTGAAAATGTCTTTTTATGTTTAGGGTTTCGCAAATTATGGGTTTTATTGCTCACCATAAAGTCGTTATGTTCGTTTTTGTGTTAGGGTTTTGCATTATATAGTTGAAAGGTCCGCATTCAAAAGCAAAGGCCCATTTGACTCGAGTTCATAGCAGAAGCTAAAGAAAGTTGGATGAGCTTAACGAAAGAGACGTAGTTGGTTCACTCCTATAGTCGGGCCATCTTTAGGGGAGTGCTAAGAGGTGCGATTGTACAGGGCCACGCTTTGACGAGGACTCCAAATTTCATTCACTTTATTATATATGTACCATGATAGGAGACTCGAGTTTATTTAGTCATATAACTCACTTATACATATGTATATTATGTGTTCTGTGTGTTTAGGGCCTTTTATGATAATGGCACCGGGGCCAATAAATTCTCGAGCAAGGCCTGTCTATAGTCAAACTTTGGCGATGCATCAGACGATGGTAAGTAGTGCCACACGTTTGGAGTTATACGATGTCTTCATTAAGAAAGACTTCAATTTTTCTTTAAAGACAATGCCGGTGAACGCTACGGCTGTGGGCATCGCCTCGTTATTAAACAAATTTGTGGGTTAATGGTATTGATTACCCCATATAATGATGTAACTGCCTTTCATTTTTATAGGCACTTGTATTTTATTTTATTTTCATTTTGCTGTTTGCCTACTAAAAATCATATTTTTATATGATTTTATTAACAGTGGTCTTTATTATATTTAGGATATTTCAATGGTTTTCGATAAAATGCAGTTTAAAATCTCCACAATTTTTTTTATAATATTTGATATTTTGTCATGGAATTCACCAAAATTTATCACATGACGCTCGTATAAATAATACAAATCTCGTTTATATGTATAATGTTCAAATATTAAGGTTTTATGTCAAACTAAAGTAAATAAATATAAAATTTATTTCAGATATAAATAATTGAAATGTTGTTTTACACAAACGTGTTTTATAAAGTTGTGTCAACCAAACAAAACCAATAATAATATAATACTCATTATTTAGTATGTCTATTGCCTTTCCCATTCTAATCACCCATTTGAACCGAGCGCCCCTTACTACTTTTTTAGACGAGAAACACAAAAACCAAAAAAAAATTCAAAAAAACCCCAATGGCGGAGTATCTCCGGCTCTGTCACTACCACCGCCGTCAGCTCGCCGGCCTCACGGAAAATCCATCAATCACATCCTCCACCTTCCTCATCCTCCTACACATCACGTTACAAACGCCATAATCGCCTCCGTCACAAAATCCTCAAAACCCTTTAACCCTATCCGGACCCGACCCGACCCTAAGACTTGACCGGATAAAACCCGACGTTCCCCCAAAAAGACCCATTTCAACAACACCCAGATGAAGAAAAAAGTTTTCAGAGTTAGATGGAATTAAATGGCGTTTTGGAAAATGGTGTTTTTTTTCAAGAAATCTTGGAAACTCAAGTTTTTTTGAAAATTGGGTTTTATTTTGATTTGGGCATTTATTTGTGATGTTTTATATTCGATGGTCGGAAAGAATTTTTGAGGAAAGATGTGAGTCGAGAAGTAGGGAGCGAAAAAGCTGAGAAAAAAGTAGGGTTTCAGATTTAGGCGTAAATCGAGATTTAACCAAAAATGAGGGTGAAATGATGGAAATGGATGATAGGATAGTGGAAATATGAGAAATGGCTGAGACAAGGGAAGCTAGTTTAGTAGTCATGGAAAAGATTAGAGGCAAACAAGACGAGGGTTTGAGTTATGATGACGATGTGATGTGAATTTTGGTTTCGGTTGAGAAGAGTGTTTAAGGGAACGAAAGAAGTGGATGGGAGGTTAATTAAGTTTAGGAAAAGTTAAAGTTTGAAGGGGAATTAAAGAAGTTACCGAATGTAAAGGGTTTGAGAAACGAAAGTGAGGGGAGTGACGATGGTGAGGAGTTTGGTTCGTTGATGTTTAAGAAAAAGTATAAGTATAAAAGTCAGTCAGTTGATTCAGGGGATAAGCCGATGGGGTTTGGTATTAGGGTTCAGTGCTGCAAAAATACGGTGATAGGTTTGCGCGATTGTGAATGATGAGGGGTTGTCGATTAGTGTTGGTAGTAATAATAATGAGCCAGAGAAATAAGCTTGTGGATACTGAAGCGATAGCTGGTATGTTTTAAAGATAGCTTTTTCAATGTTCTCGTTTGGCGTCCTATCCTAAGCTGTTGTTTTTATAGTGTAGTCGGTAATAGGTTTTTGTAGCTAGTTGGAATTGGAGATTGAAGAACCAATATATAAGCTTATTGTAAATTATCACTGTCAAATGGTTAACTCGCACTAGAAAAGAAAAAGATATAATTTTTCATAATATTCATGCATTAATGTGTTATAGGTTCACATTATGTCGTTTAGCATGTTTCATGGTGTTTTTGTTTGCATAAAATATCATCTATATGATTATATCTTTGTTTATCAGTCGTTTGGTAGTCAATGAGCCATAATAACTGCCTTTTTAAACATAGATTAAATAGTTATATAAAATTGTTAAGATTGTGTATTAGATTTATACAAGTTTTTTGTTTATATAAACATGTACGGGTCACAACTCACAAAATGATCCAATTGAGACACCGAACCATCTTTGAATGTACGTTAGTATCCAAAAATCCCTTTTTCATGAGTACATTTATAGTTTTCTTTGCTAGCATATATGCAAAACATAATAATAATCTGGTGTCCCGTAAGGATAAATAGAAAAATCGCTTGTTACTTGTTTGTTTTCTTTATTACTTTCATTAGCCGTGAAGCTCTTTTTTGTTCCTGTTAAGCTTATAAGGTTAACAATTTCTTTATCAGGCTGTTCATATGCAAAGAGGCGAAGAAGATGAAGAATCAGGACTTTTTGTTATAAGGAGCGATTCTCAGACCCAAAGCGGGTTAATTCACACTGTTGCTTTTGAAGATCGTGGTGATGCCATGAACTTTTGTTATCTTCTGGAATCCTTCTTTGAAGATTTGGAAGATTTCAGCACTAATATCCAAGGTTATAAATAGCGTGAGGCGTGGCGTGGCGGCCAAATTATTGACAAGCCACACGCCTTATAATGTAATTGTATTATGTGCAAAACATGTTAAGATAGCTTTTATGTAAGCCACTGCTGTGAACAGGGTCCAATTCCTGTTCGTAAAAAAAACTGATAGCATGGACTGTTTTTGCGCTTATATCAACTTTGTAGATGATTCCATCATGCTAATTTATTCATAGGAGGGCTGGTAAAATAATCTAAGAAAACCCGGAACAATGCAGTTTAAAAAAATTGAAATGTAAGATTTCATTTACATACCTATTGTGCATATCTATTTTTTACGATCTTGTCACTGATTTGGTTTTGCTCCGGTTTTCATCTATATCAATCCATGCTTTTTCGCTTAACAAAAACTACTTTCCTTATGCACAAGCAATAACCTTCAGTTTAATCAATCTACACTTCAATAATGTTGGTAGAATTGTGAAAATAGGAGTACTTTTGTGGTATGCTTTTGCATGTTCCTTTTGGGGGAAGTAACAAGCCTTCTTTCCAAGAAAATTGATACATACCAATGAAATTCAAGGAATTTCTGAAGGCATCTACAAAGGATGAGAAGGGAAAAACGCCTTTCATTAAGGTAAAAATGTTGTGCATATTTGCTTCAAAAAGTATGAAATCGTTCAAAATAATATCATACATTAAGGAATAATAGCATGGCTTAGCCATAAATGATGGGTTTCAAAAAAATATAAATAAAGATGTCATCTTTCGCTGTAAAACACTTGAAGCATTAGTAGAGTTTTCAAATTATATAAAACATGAGAACTGATATAGATCTATTTAAACTTGCAGCAGTCAAGTTGTCGAGTCAGCGTGAACTTAAGAGGAAGCTAAAGAAAGGGCTGCAAGAATCGTTTTAAGGTCGACGCGAACTTCTGCAACAGGTAATAGTGGCCATGTCTGGAAATATTTTACCCATGTATCTTATACCTAATAGGAGAACATGTTTCCAGTAAGCTCATTTTCAATGGCTTATGAGCGTATCAGCTTCAGCTTATGACCTCAGATAAGTAATAAGCTTAGCTCATAAGACATTAGAAATGAGCGTTTTGGTTTTCCAAATCTTCAGTTTGCCCATACGCCCTAAAAATAAACTAATCCAAACAACCCCCTTAGTGGACATAAGTAATAACGATAGGTATGGTAAGGTTCTTTTCCGTTCTGTAGTAATTGTTTTGATGAGGGCTTTTGGATTCCCTTTTAAGAAAAACAAATTTAGCCGTCTTTGATCTTTCACCCGCAAGTGTGACGGGGAGGCGGCTCGGGCGTAGTGGGTCTGGACGCCTAGCACGAAAGAGCCTTCTCTGGTAGCGGCACTATACCTTAGTTTCTCTCAGGCTCCAGTCTATATAAAACGTAGTTAGCACATACATTGCCTTTAATTCTGTACTTATCATTGAATTAATACTATGCTATAATCTGTGTTCGACACACTAATATTGCTTCACTTTTATAAATATATCTACATCCAACTTAGGGATACTAATATTCAATTTCGAAACTTATTGCTAATTATAGTTGTATGGTTATATCACTACAAACTGAAATATATATGATTTATAAATGGGTATGATCATGGTTAGAATTTATCTCAACATGTTGAATTGTTTTTAGAGAGTCGAAAAAGATGCATGTGAATATTCCAACTGATTAAAATTTTTACTTTGAATATATGATTGCTATTGTCATATTGTCGTAACTTAGCAATTATCTTTAAGACCTTAGTATGCAGAGTTAACTGTAATTAGTATGTTGTTGGTTAAATTTTGCTCCAAGTGTTTGTATTTATTGCACAAGTGTTTCATCTAGTTTGGGTTAGCTTGGAAAGGAATCTATGGAAGCTCCCAGTAAAAGGAAGCAGTTTAATTATAGATACTATGTGGTAGTCAAGTTCTTTATGGTTTTTGGTTGTATGCAACTTTATGGGTTGGATTTTTTTTTGTAATGCTCCCATGATGTAACACTGTCATGAGGTTTTAGCATTTGTTTTGTAGTTTGTTGCAATTCTTATTCTTCTTATATTGTATAGTTGGTTCCTTTTTAATGAAGTTTTCATCTTCTTTTATGCATTATGCCTGATATATCGTTCTATTTACTTTTCCATTATTCTCTAATACTAAGTAGTGGCCTACTCATCTTTGGGGTCGTCAACAACTTTATCATGATGGACAAACTAACTTGTGAAATATAGCTGTGAAATTTGTGAAATATATTTTTGATTAGTTGCAAAATACATCGTCATTGTCGCCTCAGATAGCGGTGGCGCAGGGGCGTGGGCATAGGTATGGAGGATGTCGAAGATGAACTACCAGGAAACCTTCTACCCCTTTCCGGAAGAACCCTCGGTGGTGTCCCACGACCTCGTGTAAGATCTCTTCATCCTTTGTCATTATCTCTTTCCCAAATTGGCTTACCCGTAGTGCGATCGTTTGTTTTGTAAAATCACAAAACAAGAATATTAATTTCACAAAAATGAAAAACAACTTAGTTGACTCATTTGAGCCAAAATATGTATTAATAAGTAACATTGTCATTTATATTACACCTGTTTTGTCCCATTTCACCTGTTTTAGGCTACTCGTGTTCATGTTTGCGCTAAAATGCTTGAAATGAGTCAAAACGGGTGAAATAGATGTAATGACTCAATTAAATGACAAAGTTGCTTATTCATACATGTCTGGGCTAAAATGGGTGAAACAGGTGTAATATAAATGAAAAAGTTATCTATTAAGTAAGTTTTTACCTTTTGACCCAAACTCTAAACACACTTAACCTGTTGGATGGAAATTGGTGGTGTTGGTGGCTGTGTCGCCAACTAGTGGTGGTGGTCGATAACTGGGGGTAGTAGCCGGAGTTGGGTGGTTGTGAATCGGGTACGACAAAAACAACAAACGTTAACAAATCATAAACTTCAACAACACAAACACAAACATAAACGATTAAAAAAATAAAAAACCACAATTAAACATAAACAAAATACAAAACTACTTATGGTGTCCGCAGGAGGTAGTGTTGGCCGCGGTTGTTGGTGAATGTTGTGGTTACTTGTGGTCATTTTGGTGGTTTTGGTACCAAAAAACGAGAGTTAAAGAAAAGTGTTAAGTGTTGGTGAGATAAAAGTAAATGAGATGTGATTTTTGGGTCCAAACTTTTAGTGACTAGATGATGGCCTATAGCGACTACATGTAGTCGCTAAATGACCGGTCTAAGTCAATATTTAGCGACTACATCTTCACTTTTAGCTACTACATGTAGTAACGTTGTCGTAGTCGCTAAAAGTTTAGGCCGGAATAATAAACTTTTGGTGAAATTTTGGTGCGAAACTTTTAGCAACCACGAGCACACTTTTAAAGCCTACATGGAGTCGCTAAGAGTGTTTTTTCCTTTTTTAAAAGTCGTAATTATATATCAATTTAATAATAAAAAAATATATTTCAATTAGAATGGTACCATAAGTGTTAAAAAGGTAACCAAATCGAACGGTGTTAAACTATAATAACGTTCGTTTAAAAGAATGTTGTTAGCTCTTTCTTTTTTATCTTAAGATTCGGTTTAAGAATCACACACGAAAAACCAATCACCACTAGAAAATACACGAACAAGCCATGACTTCACAAACAAAAAAATTAACACGCTACTTTACGTATCAACTTGAGCTCTTTGGTAAATCTTAGTTTTGGAGTGACATTTTTTCTCCTTCACCGATTTCTTGCAAATTTTGTTCTGAGCATGGTCGAAAAGGTTCACAGTATGACATTTAGCGACTACATTTTGACTTTTAGTGACTACATGTAGTGGCTAAACGTTTTCCGTAGTCACTAAAAGTTTAGGCGGGTATATTAAACCTTTGGTGCGAAACTATTAGCAACTACGAGCACACTTTTAAAGAAAACATTCAAAAGTTTTTTTTTCTTGTTTAAAAAAGTGGTAATTTTATAATATATCAATTCAAAAATAAAATAATATGTGTAAATTAGAATAGTACCATAAGCGTTACAAAAAAAGGTAAACAAAAAGAACGGTAACGTGCATTCAAAATGAATGTTGTTAGCGCTTTTTGTTTTGATCTTAAGATTCGGTTTAAGTGAATAATTTTATATTCAAAACGAACGTTGTTAGTGTTTTTTTATTTAAAAAGTTATAATCAAAACATGTCATCTGACTTCTAAGAGATGGGTTTAAAATTGATGTGAAGGTCTGGGTTACTAATGTAATCTAACTTTTAAGAGACGGGTCTACAATCAAAACGACATGAGATGTGTTAAACGGTGGGGCGTTATGCCTCATATGCGATGGAGATATAGTAGCTGTGAAACACCTTATTGTAAAATTTGAAATAGCCAAAGACACATACAAGAAAGTTTTCTCTTGGTGGAACATCAACAACACTTCTATCTTCAAGCTTCATGAAACCATCACTCTTGCAGAAAAGATTTATGACAAGTCAACAAAAAGAATGATATCTGATGTTTGTTCTAGCGACGATTTGGACCTCTTGGCGGTTTAGAGACGGAACAACCTTTGCAATAAAATGTCCAAACAAGGATGTATTCCTAAACGATGTACATGAAGCATTTTTCTTTAACTTGGGTTACTAGTAGACTTAGGAAAGCTTCCTTTTACTTGTCTTATTTAACGGCATATTGAGTAGGGTTGGCTTAAACTGAACTCCATTTGGTTGTTTTTATAGTTGCACTTTAAATAAGACACATAAGAAAGTTCAAAATTAATCAACGAGCTAATAATTAGAAAACACATGAAAAGTTAGATATAAAGAAATGAGTACTGTACCATTTATACAAGAGGTATAACTAGCATGGTTCATGTTGGTTAAACCAAGCAAAACATATAAAAATATGCAGGAAAGGGGGACGGATACGCCATATGCCGAAAACGGATAGGCCATATGCCGAAAAAGGATACGCCATATCGACAAATACGACATTTGCAGAAAATTGATACGCCGTATCGCGATAAAAAAACTGCAGACCATTCCCCGGCGACATGTCGCCGGGGATAGTTAGCCCTAAAACGACAAAATCCACGTGGCTGTTGACTAGTTAGACAATATACGCACCTTTCCCCGGCGACATGTCGCCGGGGATAGTAGCGAATTATTAAACTAATTAAGCAAGTTGCTACCGGCACACTCATATTTTTGGTGGATTTTTATATAATAGATGAAACAGAATTATTAGGCTTAACCTCACCAATTGCAATAAAGGGTTATAGTGCGCTCGACAAAGATTAATTCTAGTTTATTAGGAAAAACATGTCAAAATTTTTAAAATTGGCATAATTTTTCAAAGAAAACTATAAAATCGGAGGCAAATATTAGTCACTCAAGTGATAATTCTACTCCCATCCCTCTACTTGGTTTGTACAATGTCCTTATTGTACAATTAAGGAAATAAAAATTTAAGAACAAGAGTAGAATTAGAACGGAAGACTCCCCTAGATTTGCTCGGAAATATGAAGAGACAACATGCTCTAAGCCATGTTCCAAGTCTGCTTCTTCGAGCAACATCCATCATCTCAGGCAACTTCAACATCCTGTAAAGCGTCCGAC
>BQNB010118058.1:0-21063 GCA_026074375.1 Tanacetum coccineum | reverse complement strand
CTTCATGACCCGTTCGGACTCTTGTGGCCCTTTCGGACTTGAATAGCTTGCTTGGTCTGGAATGATTCGATTGGGCTTGAGCGGTTCGCTTGGGCTTTGTGTGGCCCATTCGGGCTATTAGCCTGTCCGGCATATACGCGGACACACACAATATGGACCTTTCAAGCAAACTTTGAATGCAATCATGTCAATGTAGAATTATGTAAAATTATGGAGATGCTGAAATGTGTAGTTCAATTCGTGATAAAAAAAGAAACGTAGTTACAGAGGAACAAGACAACTACAAATGAGCAAAGTTAGCATTATATCATAAGAGGGTTAAGGGCATGTAATAGTAACGTACTTTTCCATTTGTCTCATTATCAGATACGAACCCAAAAAAGTACCACAATACCCATCTAACTTTGTTTGTTTTGTGTGGATATCAGCAACCTGACCTTTTTTACATACAAAATCCATGTCACATGACACGTCACTCTTTTTGTACCGTCGGGTTCCACGTCATTTTCCATGTCACGTGACACATGTAGCAAGTCATGTTTGGGTTAGAGTGATAACTTTCCATGGCAATAAGACATAACTTTTTTGTACCGCCAGGTTCCACGTCATTTGTACCACTAAGAGGCCAACCATTTTCTTATCTTCTTCTACCTATCTGTTTCTTCTTCCTCTACCATCGACAGACACACACTACACAATACACACACACTTAATCAACACACACACACAAAACATATACCCACTGTAATATCAATCTTTTATAAAAAATTAACATAGTTCTTCTTTACTAACCTTCATAAACTTTATAACAAAGCAAATACATTAACAACTGTAAGTTATAAGATGAAATTTTCCAACCTGCTCATAGATTCTTGTAAGTGAATAACTTTTTTTCTTTGTTTCTTACAACTTCTTGCGTCTTTCTTCACAAATCCAAAAAGAGGAACCAAAAAATTAAGTTGATACATGAGGGTGATAACAAATGAATAAGGAACGAAGCAAAATCATGAATAAAAAGAAAACAATAAAATGATAACGGTGATAAATGATGAATATGAAATAAGGAAGAGATGAATAAAAAAATAAAAGAGGATACATTTGTCCATTTGTGTCCCTACATGAATCAAAAACCACCCACTACCCATTGCTGATATCTAGACAAAAGAAACAAAGTTGGATAGATATTATGGTATACTTTTTGGTTCGTTTTTTATAAGTGAACAAATGAGAAAGTACGTTTTAGTTTTTTTTTAAATCCACGTATTGTGTTTTACCGGTGTAGCCGGTTGCCTGTATTGACACGTAAGCAAAGGTATGATAATGAAACAAATTTTGAAAGTTGGATTGGTATTGTGGTATTTTTCTGGGTTCGTATCCGATAATGGCACAAATGAGAAAATACGTTGCTATTACATGTCATTAACCCTATAATAGAATTGCTCTTACTTTTTAAAGGGCTGATCTTGCTTGTTCCCTTACTATTTTGGTACGCACATGGGTACGAGAAGTATAGCATCAGTATTTATATGATTATTTGAGAGCATAATCTACACATGAACAAGAATTGAAAACCCGTGCTTCGTCGCATGATGTTTTGGTTTAGCGTATGATGGTTTTGTCCGACATTGTTTTCATTTTACGAATTGTCTAATATTGGTCCGGTGTTTTTTTTGTTTGTTTGGCCCATTGTTTTGACTTCACAGTTTCCGTAAAATTTTGGTTGCTTTTGCATTGCATTTACAACTTTTGTAAGTTGGGGCCTTAGTTTAAGCTTGAGTTAAAAGTTTGTTACACAAACCCATTCTTACCACTACTACATTATAATGCAGAGGAAACATCTCAAACTGCAGAGGTCATAAAGAAGGACGGCTGGTCTAGCAACAAACATGGGTCCACGATTAGAAGTGACGAAAACAAACATTACAATCTTGATCTAAAACATGTACCAATCATACATTATACAGTATAGTTGGATACCCGCGCATAGCGGCGGCGATAAAAATTGTTAACCCAACTCGCTTCGCAATTTCCTACCCGCTTAGAGAATTCATTTGTTTGGGTTTCCGTAGCTTTTCCGCAACATCATATTAACATCATATTAACATCATTCTCGTTTGTATAAAGACTCTCACACACTCTTACCCATCAAACATTGTCTCCAAAAGTATATATCTTTTACGAATCAAGTTTGTATTCAAATTAAAGTTAAAGTTGTTAAAAAATTCAAAATAAACCCACTAAAAATGTGAAAAGCTAAAATTTATAAAAATATATCAAAATAAATGTTGAATTAAAGATCACGAAATTTTAGAAAATACGGTGAAACTAAATCATAAAAAAAAATAGATAAAAAGATATGTCAAATTGAAAAGAAAAAAAAAATTAATTAAGAAGTGACACATGTCACTCTATATGGATGGTCAAGATTACACCTACTTATTTTAATTTTTGATGGGACCCACATTGTAAATGCTTTATATAATAGTATAGATTAGTTGACGCTTCAAAATTTCAACAATTAACTTACACATATACATGCCGCATATTATATGCACTAAGAAGAAGGTAGATATGTTCTCTGTCACTACCTTATTACCATCCTTCTTGTTACCATATTGTGTGAATATGTATATAACATGCTAATAAATGTTAAAATAAAAAGACAAATATTCGTGAAAAGGATAAAAAGAATTTTTTTTTTAAAAAGTTCTTGAAAAATTCTAAAAAAATTCCATTAAATCAGGTATGTTGGTGCATAAAACTTTTGTAAAAGAAGTTTTTCTAATTTTGAGTTTTTATACTTTTTTTTAATGCGCAAAAAAGGAAATTTTGATTCACAAAAAAATTTTGATGCACAAAAAAATTTTGATGCACAAAATTTTCAACTTGTTATAGTTTGATGCGCAATAAAATTTTGATGCAAAAAGTCAAAAGAAGTTGGGTACAAAAACGAATTTTTGATGCACAAAAAACCGATTTAATGCACAAATATTTTTTTCATAATTTTTTTTCGGAAAAACTATTCACTTTTAGAAAAACTTCCATTACAACTTTTTCATGCACCAACATACACAATCTTATGGAATTTTTTCAGAATTTTTTGAGAACTTTAAAAAAAAAACTTTTTATCCTTTCACGAATATTTGTCTTTTTATTTGATCTTTATCCTGTGTTATGTATATTCACATGTTAAATAGTAATATATTTGCAGTTGAAAGCACGATTAATCCTAATTTTAATGCATTCTTATTCTTGGGCGCCTTCAATGGTTATCATTGACCTCCTCAAGGCTCAACTGATCATTGTCCAACAGTCTTAATATCAACTATAACTCTATTATTTGAGCCTCGTCCCGACTAATCGACGACTCTAAATTGGTTCGCGAGACAACATAATCGTTAAATAATAACAGATGGAGGTTTAAATCATACATATGACTGGAGTTTCGGGTCGTTTCGCTGCACACAATTTAATTTTCTCAGAGTCAACCAATCAAGGGTGTTTGGCATTGCAACGCAAACAGGATCATACTAATCAGCTATTAGATTTCCATGTTATTTCCATGATACAAATAACACAGAAAGCATTTATTAGATTTCCATGTTCTATGACCTAAACCTATGACGCTAAAACTTATGTGTTTAAACCTTGAATCTGCCCTTAAAAGGTATTTCGCACTTTCACCATAATGGCAACACATATAACTACTAATAGCTTTACAAAGTTTGATAACAACAATAATTATGCAACAGATTAAATACCACAAAGCGTTGACTTTCAATAAACAAAACACCAACATCAGAACGTTACACTAACAAACAGATGGAAATAATTAAAAACATACATGTCCTTGTGATAAAATTGCAATCAGTATAGTCGCACTAACTCGACACTTATTTAAAAAGTCGAGACTTTAATCTCTGTTATCGTTCGTGATAATGAGAGTTTAACTTAGGAATTTAAGATGTTCGTGTGGGCCGAAAGAAAGAAGACACAGTATGTGAGTTTCATTATTCTTTTTGGGAAAATGGGTTCGGCCGATTCATAGACATTTATCTATTTTTTGTATTAAATCTTATTATACAGCTAAAGGTCCGTGACAAACCGTAACAAAAATTCAACTAAGCTAACTTAGAATGCAACATAGTGATGACACATTTCTTATATGGTAATCCTATGGGTTCAATTTCAGAGTGCGTAAAAACAGTCTAAAGCTACTTTTCATTATAAACTAACTGATATGCAGACACAGTATGTGTGTGAGTTTCATCGTATTTTTTCAGAAAGTGGGTAGTTTGGTAAAACGGGTTAGGCCGATCCACAAAGACATTTATCTATTTTTGTGTCCTTTTATGATCATTAATCATATGAATCATGGGGAATTGGTAAATCACCTATGCAGACCTGATTTTACTAACATGTGTTAGCATTACTTTAACACAACCTCATGGTTCATACCGATACCTACAGACTACATACTTGAGTGTTCCTGTATAAATGTGTTTTCCAAAAAGTGTTTAACTTAAGTGAGAAATCCTCCTACAAAACATTAGGTATCAAGAACTAATAAAGTAGAGGCTAATTTCGTAAAAAGGTAAATGTCAAACGATTATCGAACCCCACGAAATGACCAATTATGTTCTTTATTAGAATGAAAGAATAAATTTTAAATAAAAACTTGGTCTCGCTTCTTTGGCAATATCAACATCTGTCAACTGTCAAGTTTCAATACAATAAGTTTTTTTTCTGACACAATTCACATAAAAGTTAACTACTTTACAAAAGACTAAAAAGACAGAACCGTACCACAATCATCATCATCGTCAGTGTCCCAGAACGGAGGCGACGTTGAAGCAACCCCATTCTCGACTGCGCTAAAGGTTTCCTAAAAGAAAAAGAACAAATTAGACCACATACGAAAATAGTCAGAATGTCATTTATTTAGATTTTAGCGCTACAATTATTAAAACTAACAAATTTTGTAATATAATAATACGATTTAGGTTTACTGATGGATTGTTGAACCGCATAACATGTACAAATGTCATATGTAAATGAGAAAACTTTACAAAATTTGTTCAACACAATCTTAAATTTTTAAATGAGGATTTTGATCTATAACTATACAACATTTCTTGCAAACGATGAGCCTATCCGATAAGGTTACAAAATTTGAGTCACGGTAAACGACTACTTTTACATAATGTAAAACTTCTTACTTCGACACTCGTACAACCAAGCCAAGCTCCGGTCGCCCTTTTACTATACATCATGACTTAATGTAGCAACAAACTCAAGTATCAACCGAGCTTTCACCGATCTGAAGTAGAAAGAAATGGACCTCAAGTTACTCTATTTTTAGTTTGTTGGCTTTCATCCCATTTGTGGCCTCATTTATAGTAGTCGTACTCATTCATTACTGATCCTATTATGTTAAGTTACTCAAATGCATTAGTTTTCTGATGGAGAGATAATCATTGGTCCAAAAACCAAAAGACAATGAATATACCTTATAAATAGCCATTTGAGCTACGCATGAGAGTTAAGGCAACATGATCTCTTACCAGCAACTTGACATCTCTAGCATATATATTAGATAGAATGACGACCATGAGTCTGATAACACATTTAATCAATATATGTTCTTGTAATTATGGAAAAATTTGCTTACGAACACGGGTGGAGGGTGCTCAAAAACACTCAAAATGGGACGCAGCGGATCACTTTGACTCGGAGGATCACACGGAAATATTCGGTCCAGATGCTCGGCCTCGACCACCGAGTAAAACGAGACCCGCCAAGAAGACAAAATCAGAAACAACTGAGAGCAGCGCGGGTAGTGGTTCGGGGTCTATGAAGGACGTTTTAAACGAGGAATTACGCCAGAAGATCCAAGGCGGTAAATCGGCGTACGAGGCAAAGAAAGTTAAAGAACAGTCGGCAACGAAGCTAAACGAGTTGCAGTTTCTCACGATTGATGCCGACTCTTTGCCTGAACCAAAGAAGACAATTATAAAAAACAAACAAGCACAAATAATGGCGAAATATCATTTATTTCCTTAGTTTATTTTTATTTTCGTATTGTTTTTTTTATTTTCGTATTGTATTTTTATTTTTCGTATTTGTAATTTTTATTTTATGAAATGAATTTTAATTTGTGTGAAAAATGAAAAAGAAAATAGAATTGTGAGTGGGTGGGGCCCAAATGAAGATGAGAGAGAAATGTCATAAGTGAAAGGGTGTTTTTGTGTGTTGTGTTGAAATGAGGTGACGTTGAGGTGGCAGCAGTGGGGCCCAAATGAAGAGGTAAAACCTCTTCACTACACCCTTTACAAACAGTATGACAAATTAAGAGATCACATGCATAGGCTGCAACATTTTTCTTTTTCCAAACGAAAGGTAATATAATAGATTAACAATAATGGATTATGGATGGGAAATATAATAAAAACACGGTGACGGCTAGGCCTTTGATAAGAGCAAGGTTGCAAAAATCGCGAGTCGGTAGTTCGACAGTCGACCTTCTTGTAGCTTGTAATCAATCTAGGCGGGATTAATCGGATTGCCATTTTTGGCAAGTTGTGAGTATTTTTGACGACTTTTGTGTATTTCCAGCAAGATTTTCCTTAAAATCCAACTTATAACATATATAAACAACTATCATAAGTGATTAAAACAACTTATAACATATGACT
This sequence comes from Tanacetum coccineum, assembly GCA_026074375.1. Taxonomy (NCBI): domain Eukaryota; kingdom Viridiplantae; phylum Streptophyta; class Magnoliopsida; order Asterales; family Asteraceae; genus Tanacetum; species Tanacetum coccineum. The sequence continues at coordinate 14,368 of BQNB010118058.1, read as the reverse complement.
GTTTGTTTGACTGATTAATCGGCCACGAAAAGGTTGGTGACCCTATATCGCCTAGGCGGCGATTAATCAGCCTTGTAGGCCTTGTTTTGCAACATTAGATAAGAGAGATGTAAAGATTTGACTAGTGGCATAGATGCAGTGACTCATGATGGTCGATCAGGTTTTATAATCTAACTCGCTCTAATACCATGTTGAATGTTAAACCTCGTGAGATGATACATATTGATACGATATATATTGACACAAATACATAATGAAACCCTAATGAACCTTAAGCCCACAAACCGGGCTTGAGCTTACTAATATCTTCTAATAATGTAAAGGTTTTAGCCTTAACTTTTAAATTAGATATACACGGAACTTTTTTACCACGCTCTATTGTGGGGCGCAGAGTTTATCAGTATTTACGCAATCGCAAGTAACGACAATGACAACTTTTGCAAATTTTGGAGACTGTTTAGCAACACACGCAAACTAAGAAGAGATTATGTAATTTTCCGTTACACAAACCATCCATGAACCGTTTCGCAATCGCTTGCAAATGACAGGAACTTGTTATAAAATATTTCAAGGACTTTTTTGCACTATCACACTCAAGGGGCTATTCTTGTTTTTTTCCCCTCCGACTTTGCTGTTCAATGAACGGTAAAAGCCTTTTGGCTTTTGTTACTCTCTTCGTTTCAAAATTATTGTCTTTCGATAAAAAACACACAGTTTAAAAGAATTGTATTTATTACTGTTTTCTCTTTCTTACTTTTTGGTAGAATGACAGTTTTACCCTTAGCTAATTAATTAAAGTTTTATTTAAAGTTTGTAATAATAATTTGAAACAATGGTATTATAGCAAACTTGATCAAACTTTCCTATCTATTTTTAGTAGTGAACAATTAAATTGGGACATCCAAAAATGAAACGTGGACAATAAAAATGAAACAGAAGGAGTAATATTTAAAAGGTTTATGTTATATGTACCCTCAAAACACCGTTTGTAACCCCCCCCCCCCCTGTTTTTTTGGCCTTTTTTATTTTTTTATTATTTTTATAATTTTGTGTATGTTATAAAACTGTGACACGAAAAATACAGAATGAAAAATATAAAGTTTAATATGTCAAAAGTATGAAACTGTCAAAAATTACGAAACATAAACTGATAAAAAAACTGCGTTGCAATATAAAAAAGGAGTACAAAAAGAATATTTTTACCTTTTTGATACTTTTTGACGGGTCATGGGGTACCAATAGTAGCACCCTATTTAAAATTAAAATAAGTTGTACAAAAGTTATAAAGTATGACAACTTTGTTATTTTACAAACAAAGTAAATGGTGAGTCCACACAAGTCGCACGACATTTTGTTATTTCATCAAGCAAAACTAAAAGAAAACATTTTGATATGTCAATCCAATGCTTCGTGGTCGTGAGTACTATAGTTGCACACGCATGTGCTTTTCCAAATAGTATATGAAATCATCTACATATTTTCTCTGTAAAATTGTGTCGCTAAATGTTTTACTTAATGCCATTGCTTTGGCCTTGTAAATCTTTCCTTCATCATCAACTACAACTTTAGATAGTGATCTGGTTACCGAGTCCTTAGTGAAGGAGCCATCTTCGTCATTTCTTGGCACCTCGATTCCAACTTTTGCGTCCACCAATACTCGAGCGTTTAAACCTTGATCCACCAAAAATGGTAACATTATAAGAGGGTGACCAAACATCAAACCTTCGACAATCGATCCCCAACCACAATGAGTCAAGAAACCACCCACTGACTCGTGGCTTAGTATTTGTAGCTGAGGTACCCAACTCGTCCATATCATACCTCTATTACGGGTTCTTTCTATGAAACCATCTGGCAACTCCAACGAGTTAAACTCGGTGGAACAAGCTGGCTTTCTAAGAGCCCAAAAGAAAGGCAACCCAGAGAGCTCTAGACCCAAAGCCAGCTCACCAAGCTCACTTTTGTTCACCGTAACCTCGCTTCCTAATGCTACGTACACAACATGACCTTTCTGTTGGCCGTCAAGCCAATTTTTGATAGTCATCCATGTGTCATTTTTTTTATCATCTCCCACGTTGGTTGGTGTTTCTGGTGGCATTAAGCCTACCGGCACCACTGGGAGATGATACAACTCTTGTAAAAGGGTTAGCCATTGTGGTTCAAATTCATAGCAATATCTTATAAACATGCAATCAGACCCTTTTAAAATCATCCCCAAACGATATGCATCCGAAACCCCAGAAGCGTCAGCCGAACCACTGCCCAACGTCCAAGTGGCCTCATGCTTCCTGTAGCATAAGTTAGAAGGAAAGGGAATCCACTTCGGTGGTGTGAGGAAATCCTCTAATGTTTTCCTTTCATCCGAAATATTTATCATGTCCTTTGATGGTCCAAAAAATACGCCGAACCAAGCGTTTATTATTGAGAAATATGCCCGTGAGATGCCTAGACCAGCCGCGACTTCAGGTAACCAATACGGAGCAAAATCATAAATGATCCAGTCTGGAGACTCTTTCTCGAGAAACTGAGCTACCTGTGGTTTAAGGCCATCATACGCTTTCTTAAGGTAATGAACATCCTGAGTTGGAACGTCCATGGTGGCCTCAGCATTTTCCGGTAACCCTTGAACTCGTGGAAGTGCGAGTTTAACCAAATTTATAAGAGGCGAAAGATTGGAAGGTAGCGTAGGGAGTCGTTGGATGTTTCGAGTGGTGGAAAGAAATGAGACTTTGTGACCCTTTTCGGCTATAAATTTCGAAAGTTGAAGGAATGGGATTATGTGACCGAAAGCAAGCCAGGGGAACATCGCTACATGAAGCTGCTTACTGCCGTTGGAAGAGTCGGTGGAAGCCATTGTTGTAAACGATAATAGTGGTCTGAATATATCGCCTTATTAGGGTTGGATTTATAAGATTATAACACAACAATATTGGCGGTGCTATTATGTACTTTAACTGTTTTGTTGTTGAGCATAAATGTTGGCTGGTTGGATATTGGTGCAACTCAATTCATTGTGATCACCTAACTTGCATAGTTTCGATAACTTTTTCTATCATGTATTATGGCATTGAATTTGAAACTAATGGTATAGAATATTCTTTTTTCATCCTTCACATCTGTTGTGATCTTAGAGCAGTGTGTATTGTTTTAGTGTAACTCTCGCGAGACGTCTAGATGTGCTTAGGTTTCTTACATATAGTATTATTTTAAGATGTATATGTTCCTACTGGCACGTGTGTGCCAAAGTGATGAATGGTGGTTCCTAGGCTCCTGTCGGTTCTGCTGTAGTAGTGCATCAGTTACGTGATTGTCGTGTGTCACAGATCACATAAATCAGTTGTCTCTACTCTATCTTATAATTGTGTAATGTGGCGTGTATGCTGGGCATAGGTATGACTGATATTGGGTGTGGGGTGGATCAGGAAGACAGATCAGCTCATTGGGTTGTGTAGTCTCGGATGTCGCTGGTTAGCATCGCGAGTGTGTCGCTGTCGCAGGCTTGTGTGTGTGTGACCTTGTCTGTAGTGATTCGAGTAGACGTGTTTTGCAGATGTTGAGTCACGGTGTGATCGTGAAGAGTTGGAGGCCAGATGCTTGTTGGTTAGGCTTCTGTGTGTGATGCTTCATGGCTTCCCCGTGATCGGTTTATAAGTGCTTGCTTGAAGAGTAGTATGATTTTTCAGGGTATCGAGTTCATGTAGTGATTTTGTTGTTGGGTAGTGGGGAGCTATCGGTGAAATTGAATTGAAAGGTTCAGGGACTAATTGGGGTGGATAGGGTGCTGTTGGCTATGTGTGATTGGTCTTATGATTAACTGGTTTAGATGTTTCGGTGAGCATGAAAATGTTGCTGCGGTGGAGAGTGATTGTGCAAACCTGCTGATAGTCATTGTTGATTGCGACCTGTACTGCGTAGTATGTCTTTTGCGTTTGTGAACGTGTTTTGTCTTCATTCGTATATGTTAGTTGATAGTTGAGAGTGGTGCGAGTGGAGGTGTCGATTGAGAGTGTTTGAAATCTTTACAGATTTGTGGGGAATTCAGTACTTCTGGAGACGTTCCCTCGTGTGTGTGCTTGCGGCAAGTGGCGCCTAGGTGTTGTTTATGATAGGTATTCAGAGCTGGCATGTTACGAATATGGATATCTAATGATTAGTTTTTACATAAAATCACTCAACTGAAGAATTAGAAATTATTAAGGCCCGTTGAAAGTATGGTTCAACTAGTTTTTTTTTTTGAGATTATATCTATAGAGGAACACCCATGTAGCTTTATGATAAACAAGCTAGTATGGAATGAAATAGTACTAGCATTGATTTTTGCCTAATTAGGAGCATATAAAATTTCCCCTGACTTAAGGTTAATGGCACTTTTCTGTTTGATAGGAGCCTTAAGTCGCAAACAGGTCTTAGCCACTTTCTTTGTATCTGGACCTAAAATGATGTTTGGTACGTGTCGTTGGGGTTTTATTGTTTTTTGTTTTTTAGTTAATTTATTTTTAGATTGTATTCTCTTTTTACACAGAGATTATTTCAAACTAAGTTACATTTTAGATACGGATACAGAATAGAACAAAAATCGCCTACGAAGTGATTGTATTCTGAGCTTGAAATTTTGTTAATCGGTATGATATGGTACTGGATTATAAAATGGCGGTTGTCTATTCGCACAAACCAGATGATCACACTGAAATTGATCTTTATTTTGAGACTGGAACTTTGTTTTACCTAACTAGACTCTTGATTACAGTTACACTACTTTCCATTTATCTGAATATTGGAAGATTTATGGAAAATGAGAATGGAATGCCTATAGGTGCTAATTAGTAAAGGCATATATAGGGTAGTGGTGTAGTAGAATGTGTATTCGCTCGCTCTCCGGGCTTTAACAAGTGGTGTTTTGTGTTGGTTTGTGGAACATAGTGTTGGTACCATCTAAGCAAAGATTGGTGCAACTCAATTCATTGTGATCACCTAACTTGCATAGTTTCGATAACTTTTTCTATCATGTATTATGGCATTGAATTTGAAACTAACGAGTTGGAACATTACCCGCGGGTTGCGGCGGAGGCTAGTTTGTTATGAATTCAGGACCTGGCATGTTACGAAAACTAATATTTTCATAAAACACCAACTAAAATTAGCATTTAACCCTTAATAGTTCAACTATTTTTATACATAAAACACCCATGACTAAAAAAAGCAATGGAAGAAAATACTACATGATTGCCTAATTAGAGCAAAAATATTCCCCGACATTATGGCACTTTTTCTTTGATAAGCCTTGTCCAAACAGGTAGCCCTTCTTGATCTGGACCAAAAATGATATGGAAGAGCGTTTACCTACGAATATCACAAAGTTACATTTAGATACGAACAAATAGAAAAACGCTACATGATTTGTATTCAGCTTGAAGTTAATCGTAGATATGCGTACAAGCGGTTGTCAACCCAACCCGACTCACACTGAATTGACTTATTTTGAGACGAACTTGTTTTACCCAACCCATACAGTACACACTATTATTAATATTTGGAAGAAAAAAATGGATGCCTATATGTGCTAATAAAGCATAATACGTAAGTAAAATTGTTACCCGTGCTTAACCGTGTGACAATTGGTACCACTAAGCAAGCTATCCTATTGTTTTACTATTTCCTGCCAAAGAGATTGCAGTTTCTTTTTTGTACTTACTATAATGGAGTATCACACAGCACAATTATGTATAGATGACACCTTTACATTGCATAATGGTAATGAAAAGCACAAAAAATAAGGATAGTTGTATGTATATAATAACTTAATTGATAATCTTACATATTTTTATTTAGACGAAACCTTGAAGTTAATCGTAGATACGCGTAAAAGCGGTTGTCAACCCAAGCCGACTCACACCGGATGACTTATTTTAAGACGAACTTGCTCCATACAAATACACACCATTATCAATATTTGGAAGAAAAAAATGGGAGCTTAAACGATAGTGATGTTACAACCATACACAAAAGAGTAAAGTTACCAAAGAATGGTACCATAAACTTTATCACCGGGTGAGGATAAACCCTGAAAGAAAGTATCTTTCCGGGAAGACCGTTCCTGTTACCATCTTTGACTTTTTAGTTGTTGGATGGTTCTTAAACTAGCTGCTTTTGATAATGTCTGTAAGATTCCAATGTTCGTCTTCAATGCGAGCTGAAACATGAAGAATTATAAATACTTGTTTAATTAAGAATACAATCGTTAGTAACTTAAATACTCACCTGAATCTATGTCAACTCAATGTATTTTCTGGTAGCCTAACTTTTTTTCCTGCAAAAGAAGTAATCACATTCACAAACATATTTGGAAAAGTTTATTAGTGATTTTGGTCCTTGATACTTAGTGATTTTGGTGAGACCCTATTCAGCCTATCAAGCCCATTACGTCACAAACAAACAACACATAATAGGACCAAATAACAAATTTTTATTAGCATCATATGAAGGAGCTCTAAAAAAAAAAAACTTAATTGGTCAAAACGACGAGGCAAGACACTTTTAAAAGTCCATTTCCCCCGTTGTTCATATACGTTTTTTACACCTTAACTGTAGATATATTCATATTCACGTGTCAAATTGTTTACTTTAATACCTACGGCATATCACCAGGTTAACAAAAGGTGCCAAGAATCATTAATATCCGTACCAGAAGATGTAACTTCAAATACTACCCATTGCCTCATATAAAATCCCCTAATTTCCACCTTTGTTTCAAAGGCTTACAATCATTTTTAGAAATAATCACTGAATTTTTTGTTCTTATGTTGCAGACTTATCAATCAGATATTAGTTTCTCAAAGCCCTATCAAATAATACATCCATCAATCTAATTGACATCCACATAAACGCAAACCTTTATTCGCCGCTGAGTAGTGTATTTCGGACTCCTCTTTCAAGCATGGGCTTCAACTATCATAAACCCTTAGCCGCAAGCAGCATCAGCAAGGTAACCTGCCCAAAAATATCATAAAAACGAAATTAACAAAATCCCCAAATTCTGACAAAACCCTAATTTCAAAAGGAAAATAAAATTGAAAACAAAAAAATTAGAATCAATATAACTATAATTCACAATGAAGCATATAAAAACCCAAATCAATATAAACTAATTGAGATAATAAAGTAGTACTTACATATGTATTTAGTCACCTATACCAACCGTATACTTTTTTGTTGCTTACCGAAACCCCCATCAAAAGCCCCCCAAAATATTAAACATGACCGCGACAAAAGTTAAGGGCTTTGAAACCCTCAACTGGCCCACACAAACTCAAAGAATTTGAAGAAGTGGAGAATAAGTTCATCGGATGATGGAGTCTGTGGATGATAGGATGATGGAGTCGGTGTGATGAATCTGGAAGATTGGAGGAGAGTGGAGAGTTGGTATGAAGCGGAAGATAGGAAGAAACACGTTACGTATCATAACTATATGCTTCGTGGACTAAGAAAAAGGGGAAAAAAAGGCCAACATTAGCCCATAGACAGCCCGCAAAATTTTTGTCGTGACATGTAACGGGGATTAGTATATTGTAGAATGGTATAGAATATTAGGGTCCGTTTGGTTTGTTGACGGGTTTATGATTAAGATTTGAATTTAGGTTTGATGTAGGAGAGATAAAATAATATTTAAAGTATTTTATAAATTAAAATCTAAATTAAAATTAAAATTAATTAAATAAAAAGTAGTAAAATAAATAATAAGTCGATGAAGATTGAAGATTGAAGAGGCCCTACCAAAATATGATAAAGTTAGAAATCCTAGCTAAATGGTGATCTGGACTCAGCCCAAAGTCAAAAAAAAAATCTCAAACCAAACAATAATTTTCCTAGTCAAATCCAAATACCCTCTCAAATCCCTCAAAGCAAACGGGCCCTTAGATGCTTGGCGGAGGGAAAGAATAATACATGTTAGGCCTTGTTTCTTTTTTTTGCGCGGAATAAGTCAAGTGGACCCCTTCTCTTTTATTTCATCTGAATGAGAACTAGTGGGGTTTTCTTTACCTTGATGATACAGACTACTTAACAAGAAAATAACATTAAAATATTACTAGGTCCTCTTCCTTTAACACTCAAATCATTTAACAAGAAAAAGAAACGCCCCCTTAGCCTTGTTAGGAAACAATTAAATGCAAAAGCATCATGTCTAATTGAACCTCCTCAAATTCAAAAGTAAAAGCACGCCAACTAACAACTACATCAAATAACACCCAATTTATTATAATTACTAATAAATCAATCTTCACTCTTTATGTGTATTTGATCCGATAGATGAGATTAAATCCAACATTTTAACAAAATTATTTTTATTTTTTTTCCAAATATTAATCTCTTAAACCGTTAATCACTAAACGAAAAAATTATACCATCACGACGAGCATTTAATTATCTTTCTATAGATGGGCACTTTGATATACTTTCGACAATTTTTTTTTATTTTTTCACGTTTTTTCGTTTTTTTTTTCTTTTTTCTTCGTTGTTGACAAGAAATCACATGTAATTAAACACTACTTTGAATCAAGGCTGTCAAGATCGCGATCCCATCTGTGATCGTTTTTGTCTTTGCAAGATCGAGATCGTAAGATTGGATCGAGATCGTAAGATCCTACCAATTTATCATGTTCTGTAAGCAACGGATAAACTAGTCAAACTATTTTTATTTCTACTCATCATCAAAGATATATTTATATAATACCCTCTTGAAAACGTCAAAGTTCAAATTTAAAATACCAAAGTAAAAGTAACACAAAAACGTCAAGTTTCAATCGTCACATTCACGATTTAACGGAATAAAATTACATAACATGCGTAATAAACGTCTCAAAACAAAGTACATCACTAGTATCACTACAATTAAGCTATCTAAATTAAAACTTAAAGGTTAATAGTTAAATTAAAACTATGAAAAGATAAAAGAAAAAACAACAATTACATGTCAGGTAACTAGAACATGAGAAGAAGAACCCTAATTTGTTTCATGTAATTTCAATTTGGGGAAAGTAGATAATTAGGTTTATTGATTAGAAAATATTGAAATGAAACGTCAATACTTGTTACTGAGATCAGCGGACTCGTATTGTTCTTTTTTGGGCCTAAAAAGTAATGGGCTAGTAAGTATGTAAGTCAGTAAGTTAGTAACTTGGTAATTTAGTAAACTCGTATCGACACGTGATCTTCCGATCTTACGTGCGAGTTTACGATCCTACTTACGATCCTAACTCTGATGCGATCCTACACGATTTTATCAGGTGGGCACGTTAGATTGTACGATCTTACGTGTAAACTCGCGAGTTTGACAGCTTTGCTTTGAATATTATAATAAAATCACATATGATTTTTTCAACAAATGATCTCAGTCACGTGTGATTTTTTAGAAGTTTCATGAAAGGAGTCTCCATTCACAGCAACTCCATTTATCCCAACTAACTACACAATTAACAATACTCTTAGATATGGGGATTTATTCGAATTGCCTTTCACAGTTAGAGTACATAAGCTTTGGTAGCTAGTTAAGTTGCCAATTAATTCGAAATATGGACAGAATAAATACAAGCCTAAATGAAAATGAAGGTCATTAGAGTGCCTAAACTAATTTAAAGTCATTAGAGATTGGGATTAAAAGTGAATTATTCAAATAGCAATCCAAGAATTTCAAACTTAAAACTCATTAGATCCCATTGAGGATGAGGTTAGCACCAGGGTTCTAAAAGGCGCGCTATAGCGGCGTCATAGCGGGGCTATAGCGCGAGACGTGGCCATCACGTTACGAAACAGGCCAATGCGTCGTCTCTAGGCGTGGCTGCAATAAAGCGTGTTATAGCTCAAGGCGTGACGCCTTTTTTTGAAAGGGTTTAGGGGATTTACAAATATTTGAGATTTTACTACAGTAATATTTTGGAGTTGGGCTTGGATTTACTAATGCTTATCATTCATATAATTATGAAATATGATATATGATATAAATCTATAAATATTTGTTGCCGCCTTAAGTCACGCTTTAAAAAAGCCATGCCGCTACGCCTCACGCTAAAGCTTAAGGCTTGGTCATGCCTCCACGCCACGCCTCACGCTATCTATAACCTTGGTTAGCACACATCAGTTTGGGATACATATACATAAGTTTTACCAAACAAGACCAACCAGCTTGTGTGATACTAGCATACGAATACATAAAATGTTATCTCATGATCAAGTACCACAACTGAAAAACAAAAGCTAAATTTACATGGATTAAAAATAGACATGGACCTGATTGTAAACAGTGCTATTACTACATATGACAAGTCAAAAAATGAAAAAATGTGTATAATTTGACAACATTTGTATGATTGAAAAATGTGGCTTAACAACTTGTGATCTAGTATTTAATGACAGAATGGCGCAACCACAGGTCGTACATGACCATATGGAAAGCATCATATGGGATGGGAGGTGTGTTCCATTGAAAATGCTTCTGAATCTGCAAGGAAGAAAAAAATAAGCTTCTCTTTAGTGATTCTTCTTACCTTCTGTGTATTTGCAAAAGAGTAACAGAAACACATTCAAGCATATGACATGAGTACAAGAGTTTTTTACCTTCACTAAATTATTGTGGAGAGTGACAAACTGTTCATTGGATATGTCCTTGAGGATTTGTTTTAGGTCATAGACATCTTTCTCCTTAAGTATGACCGCAAATTTCTTCCAATCAAGAATATCATTGAATGGAAGATCATAAAAATTGGACAAAATTACTGCAAAAAGGCACCTCATGAGAATTAGATGAATACAAGAAAAACCAGACAATCTGAAGCACGAACATTTAGGGAAAACATATCAAAATGCACAGAGGAATAACTGAATAACAAGTAGTCCTGACTCTTCTCTTAGGAATTATTGTCAAGACCCTTAACTTTTGGAACTAACAAGTTGCATTCCAAGTAAGTAAACTTTCATAGGTTTATTGTCCTAGTCTAAACATATACTTTGTCTACCATGTCCCCTATTGGAACACCGGTCCTATCTTGCTCCATTAAACACCACACCCACCAATTCACCAAGTCTACTTTAAAAAATGGGACTTCCTATTGCGTATCCGGCACTAGTTTTTGCTTCACCATCAATCCACTAGAAAATAACACCTTATTGCTCTTCATAAAGGTCAACGACAATACACTAATCCTATTTCATCTTTTAATTGATATTATCATATCTCACTTTTTTTTCATGTTTTTTGTTGCATCTCTCGAGTTTGTATTTCTTCCTAAAAAAGTCCATGAAGCTTTGCCTCATTAGCTAGAATACAGAAATGATGGAAGAGATGAATGCTTTCGATAGTAATGATACTTTTTTTGGGTAACCATGGTTTCCGACCTTTTGGCCGACTAATCCACGGGGTTTGAACCCACCGTCACACACACTCAAACCAGGTAAAGCCGAGGTTGGCGTGGCCACTTCAGGGTTGTTTGCACCTAGCAGGAATTGAACTTGAGACCTGACACATCTTAAAGTGATACTCACAAGCCCTTTTGCCACTAGGCCACCCCTGAGTGGTTGATAGTAATGATACTTCAAATCTAGTAAGTTTGCAAGTAGGTAATAATGCTAAACATTGAAAAGGGATGTTTGATGCTGGATTCATGGCTTGGCTTAAGACTCACATTGTACTAAAAGCTTTGCTTAGATTTATGTGGGTTTTCAAGCATTTGCCATAAGTTTATTTATTCTTGTCTACGACTGCTAGTCATGAAGAATTAGCCGATGCATCAGTTAGATCCTCTGGTATTACGGGACAATCTCAATAGACTAAGTGGTGGACTGGGATCTTCTAGGGTATATGTAGACACCATACACATATGTGAGTTTGTTCAAGCACTTGCCATAAGTTCATTTATTCTTGTCTATGACTGCTAGTCATGAAGAATTAGCCGGTGCATCAGTTAGATACTCTGTTATTATGGGGGAAATCTCAATAGACTAAGTGGTGGCCTGGGATCTTCTAGGGTATATGTAGACACCATACACATATGTGAGTTTGTTCAAGCACTTGCCATAAGTTCATTTATTCTTGTCTATGACTGCTAGTCATGAAGAATTAGCCAGTGCATCAGTTAGATACTCTGGTATTATGGGGCAATCTCAATAGACCATGTGGTGGCCTGGGATCTTATAAGTAGACACCATACACATAGATATAGTTAGCTTGCAGAATTACAAGGCGGCATGCCTGCAGTAATTCTGGATTTCATTTCAATGAGCAGGAGCTCAATCTGATCTGCAGTTTTTTTTTCCTTTTAGAAGCACTCTACTGGTCAATTACTTGTTTAAAAATATTCTTCATTGTATTATTTGATAGAATGCCAATGACATGTCTTGATTTCTACTGCACTTGATGATGTGATAAGATACAAAAATATTGTTCTATCCATTGTGTTCCACGCTCCTGTCCTCCACTATAGTAGCTAACACTTCTAACATTCATGTTTGTGGCATCCTCCCTCTAAAGTTCAAAAATTCATGCTTGAGGCATCCTCCCTATAAAGTTAGCTCTACCCTGAAGCTCTCATGTATTACATATATGCCAACATAATAATTATTGTATGTACAACAGTAAACTTATGTGGATTTAATTTTTTTTGCTTCCACTAAGCTTGTCAGGGATTATCTCCTTTTTAACAGATAAAGAGACATATTTGATTACCTTTTCAGACAAGTTGAGCTGCGTAATTAACATGAAATTCAAAACTGCATATAAAATATAGATCTATTATTAAAATATATGTGTCCTAATTATCTATGAACAAACCTAAGGCCCATGGGCATCTCAAATTGGTGAGCTATGCTATATCATGAAAGATCAATGCAACCAAATCTAATCAACTGGATCAAGTAGCACCAACTCAGATAAAAACAGAAGGACCATCAAACAGTTCATGTGTCAAATACAGAAGAAAGATGTAAGTATTTACCTGGAATACACCCATAATGAATCGAATCTGCAATACGGGCACTGTTCACCTGTGAACCACCAGGGCAGATGCAGAACTTAGTTCTGTAAAACCTCTTTTGATATACAAGATGCCCAGTAGCTCTATTTATTCTGTTATTTGATATGTCAAGTTCTGTGTCATTCTCCCATGTGCGTGCCAGTATCACTCTTATTCTGGAATTCCTATGACCAGCCCAGAATCCAAGTGTCGTCCTGCATTGCAACTATAAGTTAGTTCTAAACTATGCACCTAACGACATGAGATTATATAGAACCAAATAGAAGCTTTATCCGAAAAACATTTTTGAAAACAAACAAACAAGCAATGAGAATACACAAGTTAATATCAGCATAAGAACCTGTTTTCAATATCGTCTCCACCACGTGGAAGAGCAAAAGGCTGCAGTACTTGAGGAAGAGCAATGTCTTTGTGGGGTATAAATCCAACATCATAACTTGGGGAACACACAGCTCGTATTGAATTCTTAACAAGAAGTGGAAGTCCCTCAGTTGCTCTTACACCAACATCATGGCAAGTGACAAAAAAATGATCCGCGCCCAGTGTTCTGTTCCAGTAGGGATACTTTGATATCAAGCCATCCACATAATTTTGTACGATTATGGTCATGTTCTCATATGAAGTTCCCTGCATGTCATTTCAAAAGATCACTACTACTAAAATGTAACATACGTCCAAACTGAAGAATAAAAAGCTAAAAGCTCCAGCAGACTGGAAATATAATTTTTGTATCACAAGTTGCTTCTACATATAAAATTTCAAGGACGCAGCCTAGATCAGGTAAAATTTTGTCACGATTTCAATAAACGTTTCTATAAAAGATATTCATAAATTAGACCAAGCCAAATAGCAAAACTCTTTGGAAAAAAGTATATTTAATAGTATTTGATTATAAGGTTAATATTTCAAGTTCCTGATTAACTGGGAGTATCTGTTGTTGACTTACCGTCTCCTCTTTTCTTTAATGCATGTATTGGTGTCCAGATAAAAGTATATTTAAATTATAGACAACTCGCATAAAGTTACTGACTACTTAAAGTAGCTTGTAATCATACCTAATAATGTGAATCAGTTGTTGAATTAGTGCAGAATGAGCTACTTCATTTTCTCTACCAACTATTACACGGATGAGATGCAAACTATGTGATCTTGCTATACAATTCTACAGATGTAAAACATTTAGTCTTTCCGTTTTCATCATATCAGTTATCTTCTTAACTTTTTCCTATGTTTGTTCCGTGTACACTACTACACTTTGCAACTTCTAAAATCCAATGCTTTCTTGGTCAATCGACTGGACTTCTTCCGTTCCTTAACAGGTCACATATATGCGTTGATACAACAACCAA
>BQNB010118057.1:7646-21063 GCA_026074375.1 Tanacetum coccineum | reverse complement strand
CAACTACCCCAATAATCATGACAACAACAACTACCCCAATAATCATGACAACAATAACTACCCCAATGATCGCAACAACAACTACCAAAATAACCGTAACAACAACAATAACAACCGTAACAATGATTACCACCAGCAGCAAAATGGAAGGAAGGAAACCTTCAGGACTTATGGAAACCATAGATATAATGGACCTCATCCCCTGTGTAGGACGTGTATATTGCATCACACAGGACCTTGCACTGTTAGGTGTAAGAATTGTAACAAAGTAGGCCATCAGACTAGAAACTGTAGAAGCTAAGAACTTCTGTTTCCAAATATCACTCTATCACTCAACTAAATCTCAGGACGAGATTTCTATAAAGTTGGGGGAATGTAACAACCCATAATTTTCATCACTATAATTTCCACTTATATTATATTAAATACTACTTTTTCACGGGAAATTTTTTGCTTTATTCATTCCAACTATGAAACATAACTTACATAGCAAACTAAACGAGCCCACGCAACCTACCAATGCCAACTATATCTACGTTTATATTAAGTAAACGTCCTAATATGTCAAGTCTATGTTCTAATATCATTTTTACCAAATACGTTATCCGTTTAACGTACCATTTACAATGTTATTTCAAAACAAGCATTATACGTTAACTTTATATCAAAACCCTTAACACATGTAATGTTTACATAACAAATTGAATGTACAAGTCCACCCTTGGATAGCTAAATGCTTTATCTTCCCGAACGTTTCTCATTTTTCTTTACCACCTTAGGTTGTTCGTTTCCGTTGTTCTGTTTTAGTTCTTTAATCAGATGCGACAGCTTTCCTGCTTTTAGCATTTCCTCAATCTGTTTCTTCAGGTGCATACATTGACTTGTTTATGCCCTACTTCACATGAAACTCGCAGGAAAAATAAAAAAAAAAAAAAAAAAAAATTTTGCATGTTCCGTTTCTCAACCGGGGTTTCATCGGTGGAGCTTTTGAATTTTTCCTTTGTCTAAAGAGAAAATTTCTTTGGGGGGTTTTTGTGAGTAAGGAAAACCGATCTGCTTCCTTTCTGACCTTTTGCTGGTTTCCGGAAACCTCTTTTTTGAATATGTTTTCTTTTGCTGCCATCATGCTGTTCCATGTAGAAACGTTTTCTTCCGTTCGTGATTTGAGGCTGCCACTTCCCCCCTGAGGAAAGATGTAGTAACTCTCATAATTTCGTCACTTTTTTCGGATTTTATCATGAGACGTTTATGAGCTCAGGGTTTGTAATCCATGCACGAATTCCGGAGACATCTCATGCATTCTGGAGCCCCTTGACATCCCTGCTTTACCAATTTATTCTTTTCACAAAGTCTCCGTAGACTCTCCTCTCCCGCTGCTTTGATGTTATGGGTTTCTAATAGGGTCTTTATAATGCATTTCTTCTGATTGGAATAATTTTCAAAAAATGCTTTCTTTAGATCGTCATAACTATCTATTGATTCAGGGGGAAGGTCATCAAACCATACCCTCGCGTTTCCTGTCAGCGTAGAGTTAAACATGTGGCACCATGTTGGCATGGCCCATCGTTCTGTTTTTGCTGCTGCCTGGAAGATTTTCAAATGATCCTCCGGGTCTTCGCTTCCGTCATATGTCTTGATATGGCTGGGCATCCTTGTTTTTGGGAAGTCGAAGTAACGGATTCTAGGTGTGAAAGGATCTACTTCCTCACATACCCATGGCTGGGACAAGTCATCCTCTTCCCTACACGATTTCTTCTTTTTTGATCTTGATTTCCAGTGCCCGCCTTCACTATCCTCACTTTCTGAGAGAGCTTCTGTGTATTTCGAATGGGAGTTTCGGCTGTAGTTGTCTGAGCGTGCGGACACACTCTTCCCCCTACTTCCTAGCCTTTTAAACACGCCTCCTTCTTTCGACCTCTGCCTTGGTGATCTTGACCGCTCGCGTCTCATTCTTGAGAATACACTAGTTCTTGGGCCTTAACGGGAGCGCCCTAATTTTGCCTTTTTTCATGTTCCTTAGTGTCAGTCGTTTTTGACTCGGAGTACCGTGATGTTCCGGAACATCCTTCGAAGTTAAGCCGGGATTTTAGTTCCTTTAGCTTTTCACTTTTTTCTTTCTCCTGGTTAAACTTCTCGGCCATGATTGGCAGCAGCTGATTGTAATTTTTGTCGCAATATTCTCGGAGGGCTGCGTCGGACGCGGGCCCACCTCGATCTTGCGTAGCTGGCTCCTTTCCTCTCCCAACCGTGTCCCGCACAGCAGACGTAGGTTGGCTAGGAGTGGTTCATTTATGATTGCTCATGGTGAGTATTTTTGTAGAACGTAATTGTATTCTGGTCTCACGGATGGCGCCAACTTGTTAGTACAAAATACGTAATGGGTTGAGTGGATGGATCTGGGGAGTTATTGGACCAGGATCAAGGATGAGATCTTGTACTAAATCAAGTAATGAGATGATTCCCTGCACAATGAGAGGTAAACCGTTAGTCTTACCGTGGGGACGGACCTCACGATTGGACTTCGGCGTAAGAGTAAGTAAACATATTTGTCAGAGAATGTTAGAGTATATGTGTATGAAATGTGGTCAGAAAATCATACCTTGTGGGGTGTCAGAGTACCCCTTTTTATAGGTGGGACAAATATTATGTTTTCCTAATATTTCGCTCATTTCTGTTAGTGGGTCGAAGTGAGACCCTTATCGAATAAGGGTCTGCAGTAATCGTGTCTTGCGAACGTGGGTCCCCTTCCGCGGATGTTGCTTGGTCCGCGGAAGGCCTATCACGTCTGTCTTATTTCTTCCGGACCGCGCCAGCACGGGACTGGGCTTAGTTTGGGCTTATTGTGTTTTGTGATTGTCTTGTTAGGCTTGGGCCCATGTATAATTTATGTAATTCAGGCCCGGAAGCCTGTTACACGTGTTATACGTCATCAATGTGGTTCTTAAATTTTGATTCTTAAGTTAACTATCTTGATCATATATTTTAAACAATATGTTGTTTAAAATATATGATCTTTGATATTTACTTTATTTCGGTAACACATTGTGCACCTCGAATGTTGTCACATTGTTCATCTTGAATGCTTTCAAATATTCATCATTTTGCAACGGTAATAATTAGTCAAATTTATGTAAAGCTGAGAATTGTAATCCTAAAATGCTACGTTAAATTTGTTTAGTTAATATTGTGTGTTGTGGACTAGTAAAGTGGTAGTAATTACTACTCCATCCGTCTTAAAATAAGGGTTCGATTTAACTTATTAGAATCAAATTGGTTCAACATTAACCTTGAATATATATTTTTTTATATAATATTTGAAGAAAATTATATTAATGAAAATACACTTAAAACTCAATCCATTCATAATTTTGTATGAAGAATTATATAACACACACAAAAATAATTAAGGTAAAAGTTGAACCACGTTAAACTGAACATTTTTTGAGACATCGTAGTAAGCTAGCAGCACCAAAAAGTAGCCCAACAGCGGCCCAAATTGGTAGAATCTTGTTTTATTGCTTGGAGCCTTGGATTTAGATAGGCAAAAACTCCACAAAGGAACAAACTCAAATACCTGGCCCAAACAATTTTGCTATTTCTTCTGTTTATAACTTTTATTAAGCTCTATGCCCAGCTCAAGCTTTTGCGAGTGTAGGATTTATTTATCTTGTCATTCGTAATTAGGAAAGGTTTTTGGAAAGATTTGTCTTTTATTTTGAATTCCTTTTTTGAAACTTTTAATCCTATCACCTTACTAAACAAATGAGGTTATACATTAAGATAAAATAAATAATACCAATAATAGTTAAGCATGTGATCTTACTTTATATGGAAGTTATTGACAGGAAGCATAGAACATTACGATTTTAAACTAATCAAATAGAATATTATATAAATATATATTATACTTTCTAACGTTTATGGTAATGTTTACACACACAAACTCTACAGTAACCCTTTTTTTATATTAAAAATAATAATATAATAATACGAGTGAACAGTAACTGTTGTTAAACAAATTTTTAATCCAACCGTGTTACACA
The DNA here is from genome assembly GCA_026074375.1 of Tanacetum coccineum. Lineage (NCBI taxonomy): Eukaryota > Viridiplantae > Streptophyta > Magnoliopsida > Asterales > Asteraceae > Tanacetum > Tanacetum coccineum. The sequence goes on along the minus strand of BQNB010118057.1, from coordinate 17,020 downwards.
AAAAAAAAACACATACATGATCGGTGACCGACTGTATCTTCTTCCTCACTCCTCCCACCAAACACACAGTCTCCTCCATTATTCTTTAAACTTTATGAATTTATTATGCTTAAGGTTTTAGGGTTTTCAAAATTTAAAAGGCTATGAAAAAACTTTTGGTTAATTTTGTTTGCGGGTCTTTGAAGGTTGAAGCTAGAACTTCCTTGCACATTAATATTCGAGTTGCTAGGACCGCTGGTAAGTTTTTGGATTCCTTTTTTTTATTCTGAGTTTTGGGTTTTGGTAGGTGAGAATGGTTGTGCTGTTGAGATTTGGGTGAATCGGCAGGTGTAACAAGTTTTGGTTGAATGATGGCGAAATGTTATAGACTTTGCCACTGTAATGCCCTTTTTAGGCACACCATGATGCTATCTTTTGAAGTTCCAAGCAACTGCTGTTCCAACTTACTTTGATTTTGTTTATCCAACAAGTTATACCCTTTTAAAATAATCCAAATTTGTTAAACTTTAGGGCAAAAATCATTAATCACATTAAAAATATACCATACATGAATAAATTGTTAATGGTCTGGACCAAAAACATCTAAAGGTATTACATGTGGCATGATGGGTGGTGCTCAGGTTGGTTGGATAATAGGTTTAGTCGAACCGGCAGACATAGACCGGGAAATCAAAACACTTCATGTGATCGGCCAGTGACATGGTTTTGGATTCATTCTTTGTTCCATTACTTTTAGTAAATAGGTTTAGCGAAGGGTGGTTCTGATCTTGGTAGGCCACTGACATGCTCTTGGACTCATTCTTTGTTCCATTATTTTTACCCATTTTGTATTGATTTTAGTTGGTGAGTGAACGTTTTGACAAATGCGTTTAGGTGTTGGCAACTGCAGGTGCAAATTTGAACGCGAAGTGTAACGATGGTTATGGAGCATTGTATAGGGTTGCAACGAAGGGTGAGAACAGGTTGCACCTCCCGCGAAGATAAAGATAGGTGGTAGGAAGTTGTTGTCGAAGATGATGGACAGTCCTATGATGAGGAAAAGCTATGCGACCGGGGTTCTATGGTGGCAGGTGAGTAAAAAGTACTATGATTGGACATCAGAGATAGGGTGCAAGATTCTCTGGCCGATGTAGCCTACGGGCCTGATTACTGCGTACATGGTTGTACTGTAGAACTATCATGTACTATTGTTCACTTATCCTACTCTTTGCGTAAAGTACTTAATTTGCGTTGCAATAACCGAAGTACTAGTTCACGTATGGTCGACCTTTCTTAGAGTGACCGGCCCACACTGTCTCATGGAGTATTGAGAAGAGATTTCTGCGCGATTCCTATGATCCATCATTTGTATAGCGCGCATTTTGTATTGATCTTCTCAAGCGAGTCGATGTAGAGTGAAGTTTGCACTATATTGCAGATCGTTGACAAATCTGCTGAGGAGGTTGATGGTCTTTATGCGCTCTACAAAGATCTATAGAGAAATGAAGCAGGTTCCTAGCAACATTAGCATCTAGATGGACGCTCATAATGCTGTTGCGGGACATCGTAATCACATTCCACTGAACGTACCTACAACGTTGATGATTGTAGTGAGCCAAGAGCACCATTTGAGAGGATAGCGGAGATGCACTGCTTTTAGACTGTATACGGCGGTGCAGAAGGTGTGTGTATTCTGTTGACGTTATCCGTTCAAACACGTACGAGAGAGTAGAATATGACATATACGCTACGTAGCAAATTTGAGTATGTCGAAACAGATTGGTATCGGCGACCTGCATCCTACTAGACAAGACATCGAGTGAATTATTCAAAGTGGCTCAGTGCTACTTATCCTGAATCGGAGGCTTCTCATGGTATGGTAGAGTATCATTATTGAGGGCTACACTCAAAAAGCTTGACAAGTATATTCAATCTCCTAATGATTGGTATCTTTTATGCTACAAGCTTGAAAGTATAAAAGTCGATTATTCATATGGTTAATGAGGTTATTTCATATAATCCTAGCCTTAAGAGAATGTTTTTTTAGACTGGAATGCAAATTAACACTAGACTATAAGCCATTAGGTGGTTAGTGGGTGTTTGTTTGCCGTATTTGTGTCCTGAACAGCCCTCAATGCCACCTGAAGTTCAATAATTGTGTTGGATACTTGGATTCTCGGTATATAACTTCAAACACTCATCGCCTGCTATTAACCCTCAGGTGGTGATTACCTTAAGATAAACTCTTTTTTTCTGATGTTAATTTTTTTATCACAATAGATGAAAACAGTACTTTTAGATAGTAGTATCAGTTGTTAAAGTGTTAATTATATGTGCAGGGCATGATTCTGTTTCATAACAGGGTTGGTCTTTTGGCTAACAATATGGTTGCCCGATCAGGTCAATATTATTATCCCTCTCATTTACTTATTGTTGATGCGCAAAAAGTATAGGCCACTTGACGGTGTTTAAGAAGCATTATTTAGCTTCTCTAAACTGATATTGATATGAAATTTAAAAATGTCTGGACGTAAAACTAAAGCTCCCAATTTCATTTTCGCTTTTTATTTTAGATTTAACAAAATTACTATAGTTATTAAACCGGTATTTCTGTAGGGACAATAAGCTTCAAACAAAATGGGTAAAAGTAATAACGGACTCATACAAATACAACGATATATGTTGTACGTGAAAAGTAAATCATGGTCAATACGATTAAGGTAGTTAACTAATACAAGATTATATTAGGACATCAAAACAGGATACATGAGGAAGGAAGTTCATAATAATATAGATAGGAATACAAACTTAGTATCATTTTATGTATCTTGTACAAAAATGAATTTTAGCTTGACGATTCACGTCGCAACAAGCGGGAGCATTTTTCTATGAGAGTAATTAGGTCTATAAGCTCTTAGTTAGCTTTTCAGTTTTCGTTATTTTTATTCGAAGTGTGTTTTAAATTTTTTGATACCATCTCATACTGTAACAAGTTTTGTTTGTTTTGATTATGCATAGGCAGTGAAATGCTGAAGATAACGAACTAAGAGAACTACAGACTCGAGAACGCGGACTTAATCGTTCCAGTAGGATGCGAAGCTGTATTTATTTATCTGTTTAATTATCCACATTCCTATACTTAAAGCAAATCATATCTATGGTTGATGAATGATAGAACCCTCTTTGAATTTCTAGCACATATCTGTCGCAACAATGGAGCCAGGAAGCGGAAGTTCCTATAGGGAAAAGTCAACAAAACCTGTTAGCTGAGATTCGACACTCAAACCGCATTTAGCCAACCTCGTTAGACGCGTGTTTGTGTCTTAAGCTTTCTTGATCTAGGTTAGCTTTGTTTTTCATCATTTTTTTTCTATAGTGTTAACAATATGGTTACATTATAAAGCAATCATGTTTCAGACTACATGCCGGGAAATATAGCATCATTTTTTTGCTTTTAGTGGTATAACAATGCTTACTGACCCCCCCCTTCTTTTTTTTACCCCTTTTTTTTTTTTTTTTTTTTTTGTACTAATGATTGATTATGGCCGTGTCATATGACTAAGTTGGTTATTGTTAAAATTAGTGGTTACCAAATAGTAAATCGTAAGTTGCAATGCATCCTAAATTTAGCGCAAAACCCCAAAGTCTTCCAATTTTGTAGCTATGTAAAATTAATTATCCATGAGGTTTCCTATTTATTTGCAAATTTAATGTTGGAAAATTATGAATTTTCACCAAAAGGGTGAAAACCAATTAGTGCACAAGACCAAAACCAGTGTCATTTTGATTTAATGGGTTAATGACAGTTAATACACATGATTAGAGTACACGTTATTGTATTAAAAACATATATGGGCCGTAATGTCTATGTATAATCTAGCTTACAATTTTCTCTTTATGGAGTTAGGTTGAAGAAATTTCAACACATTTGCAGGGGTGCATGAGACGAATCCTATTTTGGCAGGTAATTCCATTTAGGGATCATATATTTGTACATGGGTAATGCTATATGATCATTGGTTGTAGATCAAGGAAAGCACTTTCAGAACGTGCAGACAGTTGTTTACATCGGAACTCTATTTTTTTATTTTTTTTGGTTGGCAGGTTATAAAGATCAAGCCATTCACGTTTTGAAATGCTTTTATCATGTTCGGGCCTTAAGATTAACTTGAACAAAGTAAGATAATTGGGATTAATGTGGAAAGTGTTCTCAGGTCATCCAGCTGGCTACAAAGTTAGGAGTCTCGTTCTTAAGTGTCCTTTCTACTATATTGGGGACTAGATTGGGAGGTTTTATGACACGTGTTCAAGCATGAGCAAGAGATAGTTGAATAAAGTGAAGTATCAGCTTTCCAAGGAAATCCAAAACTTTATCTATTGGTGGTCGTTTAACTTTGTTGAAATCGGTTATTAGGATCTTATTACAATATTTCATATGTCTATTTTCAAAGTTCCTTCAAAGGAGCTTCATATCTTGGAGTCTATTAGAAGTCATTTCTTTAATGGCCATGATCAGGGTTGTAAGAGGCTTCTGGGGTTAAATGGGAACAATGTTTTGACAGATAAAAAATGAGGCGGCTAGGCGTGTCTAGCTTATTTGCGTTAAATAGAGGCTTGATGATTAAGTGGGTTTGAAGTTTCTCTCGCTTAAAAGCTCTCTTTGGACTAAAGTTATTGTGGACTATTCCCGGTGTGGGTGTAAAATTCATTCGGAATGGACTTCTACTGGTAAATCAGTTGGCTTTCGTTTTTGTAGTGAAGTTCGATTCTCCAAGAAAAGGTATGTACGTTTTTGATTATTTGGACTCATAAGATGGGAACTGGGTGGGCCACAAATTCTGGTTGATCATTGGCATATAGGGGCATTTTTTAAAGACATTTTTCCCAGATTTATACGTCGCTTGAATCCTCAAAGGATGTTACTGTTAGTTCCAAGGTAGGCGACACGAGTTTGGTCTTCTCCTTCAGTCGAATATTTCTTTTTTGATTCCTAGAGGGGGTATCGAGCAAAGATCATTCGACAGCTTGTAGAATTTGTTCGTTTGTCATATCGTACCTTCGGCGGGAGGGGGTGGGGTTGGGCGATGACAGATGGAATTGGAATCTGGAGAGTACGGGTATTTTTTTCGGTGGCCTCTGCTCGAGGTCGTATCGATGAGATATGACTTCCGAATATTGGAGAAGAAACTAGTATGGGTATAGTTGTTCCGTTAAAAATTAACGTTCTTGCCTGGTAAATCAAGACCGATGCTCTTATCTACCCGGTTAACATTTCTCGTAGAGGTATTGACATTCAGTTAGGGGAAGCAGCATTTATTCTTGGAATCAAAATCTACAGAGATATGTCAAAGCGATTGATTAGACTTGGTCAAAATGCTTACATGGATAAGATCTTAAAGAGATATAAAATGGATAATTCCAAACGTGATCATATCCCCATGATTAGAGTACACGTTATTGTATTAAAAACATATATGGGCCGTAATGTATATGTATAATCTAGCTTGACAATTTTCTCTTTATGGCGTAGGTTGAACGAAATTTCAACACATTTGCAGGGTGGCTGAGCAAGAATCCTATTTTGGGCAGGTAATTCCATTTAGGGATCACTATATTTGTACATGGTAATGCTATATGTCAATGGTTGTAGATCAGGAAGCACTTTCAGAACGTGCAGACAGTTTGTTTCCATGGACATCTAATTTTTTTATTTTTTTTTGTTGGCAGGGTTATAAAGATCAAGCAAGTGACGATAGATTCTATGGTACATGGTTTGAGCGATGGCAAAAGTTAATATAATTTTTAACTTTTACATCATTTGTTTAGGTTTAGGATTCAAGATCAAAATGGGTGGTGTTGTTGATTTAATTTACCGGTATACTTTTGAATTTTTTTGTGTTTTTCCAGCTTATTGTAAACTTTGGTTTCCTTACTTTTAATATAGGAGTTTAAGACAAATAGTTGTTCGGGTAAACTCAAGACAATAACAAAAAAATAAAAAAATATGTGATGATTTTAATTTTGAACTTAACTTAGTCTAAGGAATTGACACGTTTGTTTCTTTTTGTAGTCAGTTGAAGGAACCCAAGAAAATGAATGTAGAACTGGGTAACAAGGAATTCAACCATAGAGCCAAATAACAGTAGCATAGCAAAACATTCGCTTTGCTTTTCCCAATTGTACTCGCCTTCTACGATAGAAGAATATGGTTAGATAATTTTATACAAAATGTTATTTATGACAATTCATAGGAAGGTTTTTTGTTTATGACTTTTCCTTTGTTAAAAGCCTCACTCATTTACCAGAGTTTTGATATCTATGTTATAATATTCATAAGCCAAGCCCCATTGGGTTGCCCTGCAGTTAAGATGTTTCACATCGCATATTTATCACTGGTCATAAGGTTTAGGTTATGCAAAAAAAATGCTTCCTTAGCCGAATATTTTTTAACTAAACTCGTCGCAGCGAAGCGCGGGTTCTTAAAACTTGTAAAGAACATAAACTGTTCAATGAACAGTAAAAAATATTAAAGAAAAAAGAGAAGACTTTACGACTAACGATGAAATAAATTAATAATAAATTTACTAAACCCACCCCAAGTTTGTTAAAAATTATAAAACCGACTTTCAGCTTTTACCTATTTACGACTTTTTTATATAATAAACTTTATTTATCACATATAAAACGCGTATCTATCGATTCATCCGGGGAAAAAATGTCGCTGAAAAGAGCATCGAATTACGAACAAGACGAGCCCAATATTGCAATACTTCTGACACGCACACGATTTTATTAAAATGTTGAAGTTTAAAAAATATTTTTAAAATATTTACAAAACGCACCTTCAAGTTTGCTAAAGGTTACAAAACCGACCTTCAACTTTAATCTATTTATAACTTTTTTATATAATAAACTTTATCTATCAAATATGGAGCGCGTATCTATCGATTCATTAGGGAAAAAATGTCACTGAAAATATCGTCGAATTACGAACAAAACGAGCCCAATAATGAAATGCTTCTGACATGCGCATGATTATATAAAAAATGTTCGAACTTTAATATATATATTTAAAATATTTACGAAAATAGTCTTTTAAGTTATCGGTTCGTTGTAAGGTGGGTCTCAAGTCCCAACGACTGACAAATAGTAATTGGCTTTATCGATCTGTTGCGAAAATAGTCCCGCGCGCTCCGCGACAACGCGCGAGTTACGAACGTCGTTTCTTTACTAAAGTTTTATTTTTATCGGTTAAAATTATTTAGAGACATCTTAAAAAATATATAGTATCATAATTTTGAGACGGATCAAGTATCTTTTAACCAGATACTAAATCATTCATATGATAGTGTTATACTACCAGCTAGATATTTAATCAATCTCTTTTTTAATATATAAAGACAGAAATCGATATTTTTAGTTTAAATATAGACACAAATTGATAAGCTAAGGCTTCAATGAGATCCGAATGGCCAATTAGTTTATAAGAAAACCCGTCCATTATAATATTCTAACACATGGATAATCGGTTGATGTAATTGTGTTTCACGCATCATTAATATTAAAATATTTCATTATGTTAGAAGTAGCTCCAAGTTATCCTACTTGATTTGATTTTAAATAATTATCTTGTGTATGAGGTGTATCACAATCTCATCCTTATCTTAATCTCCTTGTAATCTATAAGTATCAACCATGTGTTGAGGAATAAAATACGAAACACATTACCCTTTCACCATCTTACAACAATGATTAATTAAATAAGATACTCACACACACAAACATAACCTTGGTACTTAGTTTCTCACTCGGCCGATTCACAGTTTTTGCCCACCAAGAAAGCGTCACTGATGGGGTGTTGTAGGAGAAGGGACTAGTCTCCCATTACACTTGGTCTAATAGTTACGCGGGTCGTAATGGGTGCTAAAGAGTTGTGTCTCTATGCCCATGTGTCACCAAACTCGACATGTCTCACTATTACATCCTTCCCAACTCGACACGTCCGACAAGGGATTTTGCAAGAACAAGGTCGAAAAACCGATCAAGTCATATGAGGTATATGTGTGTGTGGTGTTTTCATTAAACTGTTTTTGTGGGGTATATTTGGGTTTAAATGAAGTATGTATTTTTAGTGTTACCGATCTTTTTATTACATTAAGTTGCTCAGAAAATTATTATAGAGAAAGAACATTGGTGTGACAATAGTGTTAGTGTTTTCTTGGTGATCACCAGAGCAGATCACTAATCAGTAATGCAACATATGTCGATATATCAAACATATTTTTTGTGTTTTTAAAATGTTAATAACCGTTAAGCTGATATATTTATGTATCTCACCTTATACAACATGATTGTTTAAAGGACCTGAATATTTTTCTGTAAAGGAATTTTCTCTAAACTTTACGAAAAAAAGGTGGCTCCAAAGTTGTTTGTAAAATTTGCATTGTGGCGATCTAAGAGGGCCCGGTCCAAGCCCGCATGGCAAAAATATGATGTCATATAAATATATCCCTTAAATAATGTCATTGTTTAGAAAAGTATTTAAGTCTTTATAAGAAAGTCATTAATTATATAGATTAGAAAAGTCTTGTGTTTATTTATCTTGTCTTACAAAATAGGGTTATTCGGCTATATATACCGAATGATTTTCATTAATGAAAGATATGTTTTTTGCCAATAAATCTCTAAATCTTCTTCCTCTCATCTTAAGGAGCCCGCACACGTGTGAAGTGGTGTTACTATCCGATACAACCCCTAACAGGGTCATATTAACTGGTGCTTTCATTGAGTGTCTTTGTTGAGGGCTTCTGATTTAAAGATTAAAAAATTACTATTCACGTTATTGTTCATCGGGTAATATTCACGGATACTGTTCATCGGAAAAAAAATTAACATATGTTTTTGTCATTTCACGGATGGATGGACAAATAATTAGGGGATGGATGAAAGAACAGCAAGATCGAGCCGAGAAGATGGCACAGCCGCAGCATTTCAAGCGCAGTTCGAGGCATTAAGGGCTGAGTTGCAGGCCAGTTTGAGGCAGCTTCAAGGGCGACCAGGAGGTAACGGCGATCAGGGTCGTTGCTGCCAAGATCCATGCGTTTGGATGTTCCCAAATTTACCGGGAAGGATCTGGAAAAATGGTTATTTGCTATTACAGAATACTTTTCCTTACGAAACACACCCGCGGATCAACGTTTGGGATTGTGGGTTTTAATCTCGAAGGAGCAACCGCGGAGTGGTTCCGGTGGATGTCAAGGAATGGGTTAATCACTGATTGGGAACGGTTTAAGGAGAGTGTTATGAATCGTTTTGGGCCTTCCAAATATGAAGATCCGCAAAATTGCTACAACTCGGTACCGTTGAGGAGTATCAAGGTGAGTTTGAAAAACTAA
>BQNB010118056.1:0-16749 GCA_026074375.1 Tanacetum coccineum | reverse complement strand
TTGGTGTCAGGTGACTTGGGATACGCTAATGAAATCAGCGCGCGCCTAACTTTGTCTCTTTTATCAGCACTTAAAACTTCTGTGACACTTTTCCCTTTTTTGGGGAGTTCACTTTTCGGATAAAAAATGGTACTTAAATTACTTGCATTGAAATTTAAATGAGAAGAGGTACTTGTATTCATGTGCCAAGTCGGGTCTTGCGGCGGCATAATGCTAAACGCACTTGGTAGAGTAGTAAGTTGGGATGCATAAATAGCCGGAGCGGGACCAAGTATACCTTGATTGGGATGCGGCAATCTGTAATGCTTTTGTGGTGTAAACTGTTGAACAACATTAGTCTTGTGGGCCACATATTAGGCTAGGGTACAGGTGAACATATTAAAATAAAGTGATGTGATACACCTTCTTTCTTAACCAATCGATTAAATTATTGATTTTATTTGATATGAAACCAAATAAAGTCAACAACGGCTGCTAGAATTGAAGATTCAGGTGAAGAAAATATAGAAAAAAATACAATTGGAGATGATTTTAGATTACAGTAGTCGAGAGATACAAAGAGAACTTAGGGAGAGGGTCGACTTTTTAGAGATAAATTAGGAGAGGATCAGTTTTTGCTCTGATTACCATGAAGAAGGTTATGATTTCCTTTAATTATTTTTCATAAAAATACACAGTATATATAGATCACAAAGGGATAGGCTTGAGCCCAAGATAGCCATCAAACAGCTCATGATGACTAGACATACAACTCATGATTAACAAATCATCCAAAAATAAACCAACTAATATTGGAAGGAAGCCAATCAAATATAATTAAATATATTGACTAATACTTTTTAGGGGAAAACCCATATTTGAATAGTTATAATTAATTAAAACATATCTTTATTTATAAAAATAGTTTGTATTTTTTATTTTATAAAAAGGCTTTATTATATTTGTGAAAGTATGAAGTTTAAGACAAAAAGTATGTGTAACACCCCCAAATTGGGTCGCAGCGGAATAAGGGTCCGGGGCGTGTTACTTCAAGATCAATAGCACAAGATATTGTTTCGAGACTTGTTTCAAAGTGCATATCCTTATTTTTTGTAGATATCATATTCTCGATCAACCTATGTGCATGTAAAAAAATTCATAAGTTACAAGGACGGAGGATAATTGGGCGGGCAGCGATGGGCCCCGGCCCTTCCAAGATATTTTCCATTTAGTGTATTTTGTTGTGCAAAAAATTACTATTTGACCATCCTAAAATGATTTAATGACACTTTGGCCTCTCTAAAAAAATGGTTCAAACTCCGCCCCTCATAACATAAAGAAGAATGAATAAATGATAGCGGACTAGCGAAGTCTGTTGGGATTTGATAATCAGTTAACCATTAACACTACGAGTACGCAGCGGATATGGATCAAGTAAGATGCATATGATTAACACACAATAAACAAATAAAAGGATAAACAAGAAAACTAACCCTTAAAGTCAACAACAAATGTTATGAAACAAAGTGATTAAGATGTCACCTCTACGAGTGCTCACACAAACACGTCCAACAAATGCGCCCGGATGCTAGTCCAACTTCACGTATAACCCAATACAACCTTTGTATACCAACCTTACTGAAATCAAGTACCAAATATGTCCCAAACACTTGTACCGAAATTCAGAAAAGGGCCTTAGGGTTTTCACCGAAATTGATCTACCGAAATTAGGCAGATTTACCGAAATTGGGCAGATTTACCGAAAATCACCAATTCAAAACCCTAGCTTGTTTCTATCGATTGTCACACTTGAGAACCTTTATAATTAAACCAATGAACCTGCTGGAAATATTGTGGGATCAAATCACACTCGAAAAACCCACAAAAGGGTTTACCGAATTTGGGCAGAATCGAATTTCAATGAACCCTAATTAGGGTTTTGATCAATCGGCTGATTTAATGGAGAGGGGAAGGGAGAACGAATTTCCTTGAGTTTTTAAGTTATCTTGGACGTTCTCATGAGCTAAGGGGTGTATATATATATAGCCTCAAGCCCCCTCAATCATGATAAGACTATAAGAGTTAAAGTTTAAGTCTTATCATGACTTCAAAGCTTATCCTAGCTCTCTTCTCCTTATCACCAAGGTTCAATGTACCAAGACACCTCTCTAGATCCTTCCAATAGCCGGCCATAGCATTAGGACAGCCATAGGATGCATGTCTTGGTCGTTTTAATGTCCAAATGGTTTACACTAGAAACATACGTGAAATTCAACGCACTCTAAGTTTTTAACGTGTGTGCCCTCAATCGGCTCACACATTTATAGTTGTATAATGACTAATCCAACTACCATAATCCAACAACTCCCACTTTGGAGTTAGAGTAGCAGACTTACTGCAAAAAAGGAATAATAATAAAAGGTATGTACTCTATTGAAGAGGGGGGATAGGCGGCCGCTAACGCAATGGTAGCGGGGAAACGTGATGGTTATGCTAGCAAAGATGTCGTTAAGTCGCTTTCAAAACTGATTCAATGTCAGCTGTAACAACTAATCCTAACGAACCTTTGGACCAAAACGATTTGTATACATGGTAGTACTTTAAATAAATAGTTACCTTCTTTTCTTTGATTATTTATAAAGATGATTTTGTAATATAATTGTCTTGAGCAAATAAGTTAAGCAATTACAGTAATTGAGATGATTAAGCAAACAAGTGCCTTATATATACTGATGTCTTGCAAACTAAACTAAATAGTAAATGAACAAATGATTTAGAAAAAAAAGTGTTTCTAATTCATAATGTGGTGATGTGGTCAATTTGCATTTACTAGGTAAACTTTTACTTTATCTACTATTTTCTTTTGAATCCGTCAATTCTGCTAGGGTAATCTCGATCAAATGTCAGTGAACCCAGGACTAGGTAATAGTGGACTCCTACATTATACGCGGTAAAGAGTTTTTTGTAAATATTCGTAAGAATTATAAAAAGAAAACTTTTTTTAAAAAAGTTCTCGAAAAATTCCAAAAAAATTCCATTAAATCAGGTATGTTGGTGCATAAAACTTTTGTAAAAGAAGTTTTTCTAATTTTGAGTTTTTATACGTTTTTTTAATACGCAAAAAAAGAAATTTTGATGCACAAAAAAATTTTGATGCACAAAAAACCGATTTAATGCACAAACGTTTTTTTTTCATAATTTTTTTCGGCAAAACTATCCACTTTTAGAAAAACTTCCTTTACAACTTTTTCATGCACCAACATACACGATCTTGTGGAATTTTTTCAGAATTTTTTAAGAACTTTTAAAAAAAAATAAATCTTTTTATCATTCTCACGAATATTTGTCTTTTTATTTGATCTTTATCATATATATATATATATATATATATATATATATATATATATATATATATATATATATATATATATATATATATAGAAACTTTTAAAAACAATAAAATCTTTTTAGTACATTTCTACGAATATTTTGTCTTTTTATTTGAATCTTATAACAGTATATATAAATAATAATTAATATATATATATATATATATCTATAAAAAGTGTATAGGAACAACAATGAAACGTTAATCTTACAATACGAATGAAACACCGTAACCTATAATCGCATATCCGAGATGACACCAATCTAAAATTAGATGCATCATCTATAATCTAAGATGCATTATAACGCATTTCCGAGCTTTTAATCAGATGCATATACATATATTTAATTGCATTCATGAATTTCTCATGTTTTTTGTTCCTCTTGCAACAGTGTTAAAATTATAAAAATCAATGCACTGGTCTACACATCAAATTAACTTTTGAAGAACTTGAAATGGTGCATATCAATGAAGAATAGAAATGCATCTAAAAACATGCCAAATCGTTGCACTCAAAAGTGTGGTTTTAAAAGTCACTTCACACACACCACTTCTTATTAAATATACTTCTCACTGGATCCCACTCATATATATATATATATATAAGAGGAGTTAAAATAAAAAAACAGAACTGATCCGTGAGAAGGATAAAAAGAATTTTTTTTTTTTAAAGTTCTCAAAAAATTCAAAAAATTTCACAAAATCAGGTATGTTGGTGCATAAAACTTTGTAAAAGAAGTTTTTCTAATTTTGAGTTTTTCATACGTTTTTTTAAATGCACAAAAAATAAAATTTGAAATGCATAAGAATTTTCAACTTGTTATAGTTTACCGCAATAACATTATGATGCAAAAAACAAAAACGTTGGATACAAAAACGAATTTTTGAATGCTCAAAAAAAAGCGATTGAATGCACCAACTGTTTTTATCTCTCATAATTTTTTTTTCGGCTAAAAAAAATATTCACTTTTAAAAAAACTATCATGCACAACTTAACTTTTTTATGCACCAAACATACCCGATCTATGTGTAATAATATTTCAGAATATTTTGATAACTATTATTTAAAAAAAATTTCTTTTTTATTCTCTCACGGATTTTTGTCTTTTATTTGATCTTTGATTATATATATATAAATAAAAAAAATATATAATTAATATATATACATATATATATATATATATAATATATATATAAAGATATCTTAGGAACTCATTATTACGTGCAGAACTCAAAGAACGGATGGTGATAAATCAATCTCTTCTGGATCCATTGGGTATGATGGTCAGGAGAGATGGGGGGGGTAGGGTGTGTGCACAAACACAATCATATGAGGTTAGGGGATTAGAAAGGGGCATTTATTGTAAGTTAAACAAAAGGTTCAAGATGATGTCAACATTAAAACGCAGCACGGTGCCCAATCACTTAAAAGAAACCATACCAACAAATAAAGGTACAACCAAAACCCACCCTCCAACGCACGGGGGGGGGGGGTTATCCCCTCATAATCTCGACCTACACTACCCCACGCACTCCCCAACCCAATGCTCAACTGCATAACACACAATCACACCCCAAGTTAGTACTACCGTAACACATAGATACTTACAAGCCCGCCCAATCCCACTCCCCCTCCCCACAACATACTTAATCCCACACCAACCACGACCCCCCCCCAAGGGCCCCTGCACCCCCACAAAGTACCCACTCGTACATCCGGACACGTAGACAATCCACGAACAGATATACCATTACAAAAATCCCCCTATTGCTACACCTTGATTTGAACACTGCAACTGTCGTGCAAGGAGCGCGGTGTCCCGTAATGAAGCGAAGCCTAGCCATCATACAAGAAATACGACACATAAAAGAGATGTACTAAAAAAAATTCTCCAAAAATCCCCGCACACCCCGCAACATCTAACCCCCCACAAGCATAATATCTGCTTCAATATACCGCATCCCTCAATTACATTCGACCTAAGCAACGCCCACCAGCTGCCCCTATTCAAATGAGTGAACCCCTCACCCAGTCACCTCTGACGGGTAAATTAGTTACAGATTCGCATTCACCCAAATCTTTGATTTGGACTCATAAAAGCGCCCTCAACAGATCCAGATCTACAAAATTCACTAAGATGGGTTTAGATCTTTTCTATTCAAATTTATAATTGTTAAATATAGCCAATCGATTTGATTGATGGTAACTATGTTTTAACTTAAAATGATATAGTACATAACGATAATTATTATTTCCACTCTAACAAACAATATTAAGCATGACCAAGGAGAATAACACAAAGGTATCCAATATAGTGATGGAGATCATGTTATAACCTGGTAATTTTATAAAACGGTATATAACAAGAACTTCGAGAGGTTTTTATGAGTAGTCTCGAGGTAACGAACTGTCAAAATGTTGAAATGTTAATGGTACATAGCGGTGCCACAAAAAAAAGCACGAACATCAAAATATATTACATATCAACCCTCTCCCCTCCACACCCACATAGCACCCCCACACATGACAATAAAAACCATAAAAATCATCCGACAGAAAAATAATAATGCTACCTACTCATCCAAGCCCAACAAAATGACAATAAAATCAACGGACCTTTATATGAACATAAAAAATCAGTCAAACCCACCTCCTCACACATAACACGATGACCAAAGCATCAGACGCTCCCGATAGATTGTTTTCGCAGCATAACAATCTCGCGGTGTAACCCCTACATTACGAGCATATAGCAAGGTTCTTGAACTTTTCCTCTAGTTCCATACAGACCGTGTTCAGCTATCCGACTCAGAAAACCGCAGGCGTATACCAACTTCTATAACCCCACAACACCCAAAACAAAAGCCAATACAAAGAAAAACCCCAAAAATATACACCCACAGAACACACAAAAGACACAACACCCTACTTCTCAACACACACCAAGTTAACACAAAAGAAAAATAACACCCATCTCCCTCCAACCCTCGCACGAGCCCAACTCCCCACATATCCCAAAGCTACAAAGTACCTACCCGCCCCCATCATACACCCCACCCATACCATCCCCGCCTCAGCTCTCTCCACCACCCTCCACAACCCCACCCGCCATCACATCCCTTAAATAAAATGTAAAAAAAAAAATTCCCCCCATACATCACCCCCCCACTGACGCCCCCCAACGACCCGCCAACCCGCCCAATCCCCAACCCCCCCAACCCCCCCCCAAAAAAACCAACCCACCCAACCGCCCTCTCGCCCTAACCCCACGATAAATACCCCACAACACTTCCCAATAATCAAACTCCCACCCACGCTCAAACCTACCCATCGAACCCCATAAAACAAATTGTTACCCCCCACTAAACAGACTCGAGACACACTCACAACCCCAGGAGTTAACACCCACAGGCCCTAGAGCCTCCTCGGTGCCCATCTACACACACCAGCACAAACACACACACAAACTACAATCCCCCCCGATTGTCTTGAAAGCGAAACCAACGAACTTTCTCCCAGTTTACCAAAAATATATCTGAAACACGTATCTGTCTCAAAAAAACATGCAGACAGGCAGCTCCTCGGCCTCTACTTCCACTAACAACACATGGTACCTGGGGGCCATAGTCATCCGCTATCATTTGCAGTGCAACACAAACCCGACGTAGCAGAAACAAATTGGGTGAGCAAGCTTTTGACTGAAACTTGTGAAGGTGGGACAGAGAGAGTCTCGCACTGCCACATAATATGAATAGCAACAAAGAATTGTTCTGAACCCAAACAATAAAACATGTGGACTTAGTGTCCCATACCTATTTTGAGTATGGAGATACTACTCGGTGGCGGGGATGCCGAGAAATACAAGTGTCAATGTCAATGATTTGGGATATATGGTATTTTCTTTAGGGTACCCATGTAAAGGATCCGGGGTCGTGGGGGGTCCGGTCGGGGTCGGGTTATAGGTAAAAAACAAACTTTATAAGAGCCCATAGTTACGTTAAAAAAAAATATGTGGTCTTAGAGCCCCTCGTTAGATTGTGTGGGGTGTTGTAAGAAAGCCGTCATATTTTTCTTTTTTATGTGTGAAATTTGAAATCGGGTCGGGTTATTCACGGAAAAAGAAAGAAAACAAACAAACTCAACTTCATTGTGTCATATATAGTAGAGCGGTAGCAAATAAATAACAACACTTACAATTATAAAAAGTTCATGTAAGGTTTGATAAAATACGATTAAAAGTTTTGTAGGTTATCATCTTCTCATCAATTAATTAAACATTCGATCTCAAAAAATTCATATATTATTTAGGGTTAAGTCCATAAATAGGTAACGAACTCTCAGCCTTAGGTCATGAACTTAGAAAAGTACTAGTATAAGTAACAAACTTTGTTATGACTTGTTAAACTAGATAATATAGGATGATGGCTCATTTCATAAAAGACCAAATATAATAAGACTAACTTTAAGGTTCATTCGTTGGAAGACTTGCTTTAAATTATTATTTTAGGATGAATAGTTGAAACCTATAATGTAATGTATAAATAATCAAACGTTTATTTGTTTACATGTTAATCATCCGATAAACTCGCACTTAAGGATAAAGTGCCAAACGAAGTGAAGTAATTTGTTATTTAAAACAAATATGCCTAGAAAGAGAATTGAACCTGGTCTATTAATCAAGAAAGCTAAGCGTTACCAACTAAGCTAGTGACTCCTCGTTAAGTATTTTAAACGCTCCTAAGTCGCTTTAAAATCTAATAAAAAAATATATCTAAAATTGGAATCGAACCCTGGTCTTCTGAATAATAACACTAAGCTAACCAACGGAGCTAAGGCCGGATGGAGTAAGAGTTTCTTCACCCTTCACTTTGGCAACTCACCATTCATTTGTTATGCCGGTGGTACCAACTCGCGCGCAAGTTGCTCCGTGAGTGGTGAGCCACTCACCACAAGTCACGAACGCTAAGAAAAGATAGGATTGTTAGTATGATGTACACATGCATCATATTACATAATATGATTCGAAAATACAAAAATTATGCGATATCTCCCAGATGGTTCCCGGAGGAAGCACATCAGCCGGACGACCCGCTACGAAACGAAGAACAAGTGCAACGAGTTATGAGGTGGATCAAATCATCACAAGCGCATCAAAACCTTCGACACGATTTGATCGAACACTTGGCTCAAAATGCTTAGTTTTAGCTTTGTTTGTTTCGTACTTTGTTATGTATTTTTATTTTCGTATTGTACTTTTTTATGTAATGTTTTTAATGTATGAATAAAAGTTTTTAATTACGTTTACGTTTTTATTAATTTTGTACGTTTACGTTAACGTTTTTAATTTATGAATAAAAGTAAATTAAATAAAAAAAAATAATGTGTAAGGTGAGTTTGGTATGAAATGTGAGTGTTAAAACGGTTGAAAGGTGAGTGGTAAAGTTGGAGAGTGAAAGCTGACGTGGCGCTGAGGTGGATGGTGAGTTATGCACTCTTACTCCATCCAGCCTAAGTGTCTTTGTTGTAGAAAGTTACAAACACATTTCTTTTAAACCTTCTAAAACGCTGCTGCTTGTAGACAACTAATTTCTTATGTCGCTGCTACTTGTATTTCAACGTTATAGTTTCAAAGAGGTTTAGATTTGAAGTGTCAAATGAGGTTCAAGTTCAAATCCTAAATGAAAAACAATACTTATTAGTTAGATATTCTCGATCTCTTATAAACACTCGACATGAAGACAATAACTAAAGGATAAACTCTCTTAAGAAAAAATTATCTCAAAGCAGATGCTTTCCATTAGCAAGATATACGGAGAGTCAATTATATCGGATGAAGAGAAAAAAATCCCTCAATTCTCCTTTTTATATCGGATGGAACGGAAAAAAGAACATAGTCAACTAAGTGACAAGTGCTTGCTATATATCCTACTATCTGAGTTAAAAACTGCATATGATTAAAAGTAATCTGTAAGGAGAATGTGTGTAACATCATATCTGAATAACTAGTCAGGAACGTCTTCATTGAGTCCAAATGCACAAAGAAAAATGTACCCATTTTGACCCGTCCATAATTTCACCTTTACCTCCTACTTTAGGCTCAGATCACTATTAAATTTGGAACATACCAAATTCATCTAAAGGGGCATCATTGTGTTATGTTCCTTGGTCTGCGCTATTGGTTTCAACAGCACCTAGTCGGCTTCAAACACGTCTGCAATTTAAGGTTCTATTTCCTGGTGTGCACTACTGGTTTTGAGTTTGGACAGCACATGGTCAACTACTTCAAACAGCTCCATGATCTGGGATTTTTAATTCATTTTAAAGTACTTTTAAGGCAACTACTATTAGTTTTAAGTAGAAAAGACGACAACAATCACAACAGCATCATCAAAGGCTCAGATTTATAAGAAATTGAAAAAAGTGGACTAATCCGCCATAAAGCGGTGTATAATATGTATACGGTATGTATAAGCTGCCAAAAACGACGCCGTTTCGCTGCTTATATATCAGTTCCTAAATTCTTACTCACAATACAAAAACTTATGACGAATTCAGAAATTTAAGACCTAAAAAAAGTGTTTAAAAATGATGGACAGTGGTCACCATAAAAGAAGGTAACCTTAAAAGTACTTGCATTCTTAAATAATAAGTTTCAAGTAAGGAGGTACTAACATGCTAATTTACAATACTTACTCAAACACTCAAAACTGCTCATATGCTTTGGAGGATCAAATAAGCAAATAAACACTTCCAAATACAACATCAGACAAAAAAAGGTTTTTAAAATTTTTCATACCTACTGTTATGGACATTCAAAATTTTATGACATATGCGGATATGCCACAATACACATATAAATTGACATTTTAATCCTTTAACATATACCGTGAATTAAAGCAACGATGTGGAACATAGTCATATCTTTAAAATCAGGAATGGTCATAAGAACGGATTATTGGAATCAATCAAAACCCTAAAATAATTTGAAAACAGGTGCACATGAGCATGTTGAGAGGGTAACCATCATGGTGAGGCAGCATTAACGCTTTCTGTAACTTTAGTAGGAACTTTTATCAATTATAACTATCATTTACGTTGGAACGGAGGGAGTACTAAGCAATATGACAAACAGGGTAATGCATGGGTTTAGGAGTCAGAAAATGGACTATTCATTCGATAGATGCAAAATAAATAGAGCACATATAATGGGAAGTGGTCAGCAAAAAGGTATAACCTAAATTATTAATCTTGTTAAAGAAACAAACATAAGATAACATAGATAGCCTCACAATTCTAACATCCCTCGTCAAGATGGAAAATAATTATTAAGGATGCCCAACTTTTTGTATATAAGGCCACTGAACATTGAATATAGAATCACGTTGTTCATTTCTCGATTGATAAGGGGAAAGTGGATTTACCCTTGGGGGTTCTAAAAACTGAAACACTTGGGGGGTTCTAAAAACTAAGAGGAAGGGTCTTAAGCCTGGATGAGGAACCAACAGATTGTTTAAAGTAATAAGACAAGCAGTCTTGGCACTTTTTTTATACAGTAATATAACTAATCCGAAAAAGAATCAAACCTACTGAAATGCATAAAGTCGGAAAAATTGGTGACAGATGAGTACCTATGATAACGTCGCTTTGGATCCCAATAAGGAAGTGTTTTTAAGTCGGGGCAGAAGCGACTGATTTGTCAATGTGTGCATTTGTTATTAAGAATTCTTATTGCATGGTTGGTGATTAATTAAAGCAATGTAACTGTATCAAGTCCCTATGTCTCTTGCCTTAAGCTGCAGTCGGTGCTTACATGATGAGAAACACATGCCTTTAAAAAAAAAATCCAACTCCTTAATGAATCCCTCCTCCACATCCCCAAATATCTACTAGACTAGCACATAATCTCAGACCTCATTTTTGGGCACTCTCTGCACTCCACAGACAGATGCTGAACAATAGACTTTTGGTGAAAACAGGCGGAGAGTGCAATCTGGACAATTATATCGCAATTTGTAGCTGAAACAGATACGGTCCAGTAAGCATTAAAGGTTGGCATCAAGAATTAAGGAGATCAAGTATGTCATATCCAAACATCCAATGCCAAATAAGTATCTAAGAAGTAAAAAAAGACATAATCTGTGGTTCTTACCCAAACGCCATAAATAGTGCTAGGAAGGGAGTAAATTGAGTTGAAATGATTATTAGTAACCAACGTGAATGTCAGATGGTGAGTTGTTAAAAAGGTGTTGGTGGAATAAACAATACTCAGTTAGATATTCTTGATCTCTTATAAGCATGAAGACAATAATAACAAAAGGATAAACTCTCTTAAGAAAAAAATGATAAATGTTTTCCATAAGCAAGACATAGGGAGAGTGTCCAACAAACAAGTTGCATTATGGCGATTCATACCAATGCCCAAGATCAAACACCGTACCATCAACATACACTAGTAATATACTCAGTTTGGGGAAACCTAAAAAGCTATAACATGAAAATTAAGATTTTGTTTCTTCAACTTTAATTTGGATATCATGAGGTTTCTGGAAATGAGATATCTCAACAAGAAGCAATCCCACATCCGAGTGAAAGGTGGCCTTGTTGTTTGCTTGAGAGTAATCATTGTTGGGTAACGTGATGTGGCGTTCTATTTGCACCGACTTTCCATTTGGCTTAAGGATGAGTCCATACACCACAAGGAGTTGGCTGTTTCTGATTTCAACAGTTATGGTCTCCTCACAAGCACCCCTGAAGCCACCAATATGATAGTTGAGATAACCATCTTGTATTCTCTCATCCCTTTTCACATATTTCTTGTCATCATACTTGTTTTTCATTATTTTACCAATCAAGAATGCAAACCTCAACGTAGCAAGAATCGTTATAAATCCTCCTACACATAAAAAGGAGAAAACAGTTTTACAAATCAAATAACTTTTTGCAAAATAATTTAAATGAAAAAAACCTATGAGTGGATGATCATATATGCTCTTCTTCATCAATTCGTCAAAAGACTGTAAAATGGTTTTAGCATCTTCATGGTTTGGCGGCGTGCTTAGAGACCGGAAAACTAACAGCTGATTGAAGGGTGTCAATGGTGGTGAGATCATGTGACTGCGGTAGGGTTGCGGTGGTGTGTGGTTCAGATAGGTTTTGAAGTTAGTTTTGTATTCGCGAGAAGACGCCGTCGTCAACCGCCTCATAACACATCGCCGGAACATTTTGTGTGTCTGTTAGATTCAATGAATTGGGGCACCCACTTTAATTTCCTTTTTTTTTTTTTTTTACTAAATTACACCATTCGTCCCTCACCATTTTTTAGTGTTCCTCCTCTTTGGTTAACATTAAACATTAGTATTTCCTTAGCCACAAGGGCTTTTTGGTCTTTTCGGCTCCAAACACCTCGGTTACACTCTTGATCCCTAAAGCTTTCCACCATCGTCACCGTTTTGTCCAACTAGATTTTGATATTTTCCATTCTTTTTGTGTTATACCTTGATTCAACAAGTCATAAACTCTTAATTTCATTCTTGTATTTATCTCTACTAGTACTTCAAAAGCATGTGTGTTTTATATGTAGTTATTATGGTATGTTAGGAATTCAGTTTTTAGTGAAGTGACGATTATTATCGATCTAACGAGCCTTGTAATAGTTAGACGCGTGTAATAGGTAGTCTATTAGGCTAGTCCGTTAAGCTAAGGCTTTGTAATAGTCCAAGGTTCGGCCCATGGCCGGCTAAGGATAGATAAAGACCCTCTCTACACATAGAGAGGGTGTGTTTTGTATATGTAACAAAAATATATTCAACTAATATCCAAACACCTCCACCATCTTCTCTCTTCTATATTTCGTGTATATGTGTGCTTGATTGTGTGATTTTCCATATTCTACAATCGGTATCATTCGCCATGGTTTCATCTTGGGATTTTTAAGTGATTCGTGTGTTGTGTTTATGTGGTTTTTGCTTATTTCGTGGCTTATTTTGCTTATATAGATTCGGCTTATTGTTTCTTATGTGCTTATTTTCATAAAAGCAAATATCTTTCTATTCCAAAACAATATCTTGTGCGTTTAGTACGTTTGTGTGCGATCTATCTTGCAAAAACTCAAAAACATTTGTTGTTTTTTTAGCTAATATACTCAAAAATGTTGATCTAATATTTTGTTGTTGTTAAAAACTCTAAAGTTTAGATTTTTATGTTAGATATAGCCTTATGATACTTAGTTTTGCAAAAAGAATCAAGAAAAAACGTTAAAAAGTGTGTTTTTTTAGGTGATTTTTAGTGTTTCTACTTGTTTTTGTACTTTCTGCGAAATGTGTTTGATGTGTCGTCGTGTATGTGTTATTTTATGTATCAAGTTTTACTATTTATATTTTGCCGACTATACCTAAAAACAACACTCTAACGGGCAGTGTACCCGGTGAAAATGTAGCTTCGTTGATAAGTAGGATGTCGATCACTAAGAGTGGAAGTTAACTCTTAATTCTACCGGTATTTTATTTATCTAGAGATAATACTAATCTAACCTATTTATTCTAATTAAATCTAATTAAACCTAAACTAATGCAAAGAGGGGGGTTTTCAGCCTGAGAGACTGGCACAAGTTTAGTTCTAATTATCTAGGTGATGACAAATAACGCACACAAGTGATTAACAAAAGATAGGGAAGAGGTCAAATCTTAGGAAAACGTATTAGCCAGTTTAATCTAATAATATGCCTGTCTATTCGTGCAATGATTGTATTAATTCGTTGGTGGTATATCATTCCAAAGTTAGGTGGATCTTCTCCCTAGACTCGAGGTTTGTCGCTAGTTAATCCTGTCACAATTAACCTAAACCCGCATAAAGCTCACACCGTTGATTTTAATCTAACTAGGAAACTATATTGGTGGTTATATTAAATCCTAGTTCATGGAGGCTTTACCAACTTACTGCTTAATGGAAATTCATATACTAGTAGTCCACACTCATTTAACTACCTATGAAAACATGACGTTATGTGTAATCCTAAGTCACCAGCTTAGTCTACCTATCCACTTAACCATAAATCAAAATAGGGCTTTCTATTGGTGTACTTAGTATTCTAGCTATATGAATAAGCGTTATATGTTTCTATCCTGGAATCTTAGCTTACGCCCAAACAACACCGAAGTTGCAGCGCATTAAATATGTAGGACTAGACCCAGTTGAATGATAGGGAAAACACATAATTAAGCACATAAACGTGTATGAAGTGATAAACATAATCAACATGCAACGAATAAAGAACAATCGATATAAAGACAAATCAAAACATTATATTATCATAAACATGGCTAATACCTAAAGGTATTAGCCGATAGTCATTGTAACAATACAGGAAATCATAGATGAATGATTAAACATAATGCTAACCTAACGCGTATAGTGGAGTGTAGAGATTACAAGAGTTTTCCTATCGATTAGACCACTTTATAGGACCTTCATGGCTTCATAGATCTTCTGAAAATCGGACTTGGTGGTAAAAAGCATACCCTAAATCGTATTTAGGGTTTGGTATTTATAGACTCTGAAAATTGGCCGATGCGACGTATTGAAAACTCAATACGGCGTATTGGATGATTCAGCGTGAGCTCCACGAATAAAATATTCTAGAATTTTCTTGAGCTGGTTTGGATACGCCATATCTGGTTTTTGGATACAACGTATTGACCAATACGGTGTATTGGGTCTTCAGATATAGAGTATTGACCAATACGAAGTATTGGTTCTTCGGATACGGAGTATTGACCGATACGGAGTATTGAGGTTTTGGATACGGAGTATTGACCACTACGAAGTATTGAGGTTTTGGATACGGAGTATTACCTGAAAACATGTTTTGATAGTTGACCAAAGTATCATATACAATGCATCTGTTGATGTGGATACAATGTATTCTTCAAAGTCAGGCGATGGTCATAAGTTCTTCAAAGTCTTTTGATACGGCGTATTCTTCTAGAATTATAAGGCGTATTGATGTCATAATCAGTGACTTTCTCAAACTCTTCGTTTATGCTTCAAAACGCGTCCTTTTCTCCGTCTTTTGCCAAATGCTCGATAATTACTGCAAATAACAAATACAAACAATTAAGTGTCAATTCATGCAATAATTATACCAAAGTGGTGAAGAGTCATGGGACAAATGATGCTAATAATATGACGTTATTTGATGTCATCAAATATCCCCCCACTTGAATCCTACTTGTCCTCAAGTAGACTTTAAAAAACTTATGAAAATGTATCCTAACCGGTGTAGGATTTTTCCTTTAAGCAATTCTTTCGATCAATTACTAGTACACAACCACACACCTCACAAAGTAGGAAAATTAAAATACTCAAATCACTCAACTAATCTATGTGATAACATTTAAGTAATTCGCTCAATTGCTCGGCCGTGACAAGTATTCTATCATAAGCTTGGCAAGGATACACATCTCCACCACTAAAGCTAAGGAGTAACAAGTCTAAAAAGGCAAATTGGGTTTAATGAAGGCTTAGGGTTTGATCATTCTTTTTAGTCTATATCCGATACCAGTATTTCAGAAAAGGTGACAAAGACCATACGTACATATCCATAACGACGGAATAGACACATATGACTGCACTCAAACTTTAACTCAAAATAGTTAAAGGATAGGACCGGTAATCTTTCACCAAAAGTACCACACCAACAAGGGCGACAAACCACATATACACACCCATAATGATGGGATAGACATACATGATTGTATTCAATTCCCTCAATAAGGTTCGATCATTTTTAAGTTAACCGATCGACCACGTTGTATGACAAAAAATTAAAGCAAAGACATGATTTTTGTTTAAGAAATACTATCAAAGAATATGAAATGAAATACAAGTATACAACATAGCTAACTCAATTATTGAAACGTGTAAATCACATGCACTTGTGAACAAAATGGAAGATTAGTTTGGCGTACATGACAGTTCATATATATATAGGCTTATAATTTAGTGTGACAATTGCGATGGTGGATGGTTTGTGTCGTTGCCGATGATGACATATTTGCTCTCGACTTAGTTATAGATGACGATGTGACTTAACTTTCATACGATGACTATGTGGTTCCATTTGCCAAAAATATGGAGTCAAGTAAGTTTTACTTGTTACTTTATATTAGGGGCTTGTAGATGGTTCCAATGTAGAAAAATCAACTATGTAAAGCTGTCGCTGAATTGACATTGTACGGGACAAGATATATGTCTTTCACTTTGGGTTGTTCCTAATCAGTTCCGGTTTATCGAGTTATCTGGTTCGAATTTTTTGGTTCAACAAAATCATAATGGGCCGGACCAACGAGATCATTCCTAACACTAGTAGTGGTGCAAAAAAATC
>BQNB010118055.1:0-21063 GCA_026074375.1 Tanacetum coccineum | reverse complement strand
CATATGATCTTCAGGTAGAGCCTGAAGCAACAAGGTTCTCACCTTATTCTCCCTTTGTACAGCAACATGTTCATCAAGAGACACATGAGGATGAACAATTGTATTTCCTTTTGCATCTTTTACCAACCTCTTTGGGCTATTCCCTTGCTGAACAATCCTCCAAAGATTATGATCAGCATTATGTATCCAGTACTCCATCTTCATAGCCCATATCTCATATTTTTCCTTCTCTAGATAAGGAAATTTTGCATTGTTGGCAGAGATAGTGGCTGTTTGGAACTGTTGAAACTGTTGTGACTGGACATTATTAGGGTACTGCTGACCAGTCGGGTTGGTTTGTGCAGGATGAGTATGTTGAGTGTGAACAGCAGGTTGTGAGAAAGCAGTCTGAGTGAATGTAGGCATTGGTTGTATGGGTTCAGGCATGAAGGTATCATCTTGAGTGAATGAAGGTGAAGCAGATGAATTAGGGATAGGATACGTAAAGGGTGACTGAGTAGGTATAGTAGGCATGGGTTCTGACATAATTAAAGATTAGAGAAAACAAGGTTTTGATGTGGTACTACGTAATTCTTCTTTATCAGAGGCTCTCTCCAGGCTCTGATACCACTTGTTAGGATCTAGAACTAGATAGATCTTCTAGCCTTTGAGAATGTATAGTACTTATGTAATCACAAGCACATACGTGAGAGACTCTATCAAATGTTTAGGCGGAAACTAAACGATTCAATAAAGAAGAATACTATGAATAACGATCCTCTATGGATCTCTCTATTGATAATAAATTGATTTTGTGTTTTTACAATCGGTGTCCAACCCTAATGCTAAAGGTTTCTTTTATAGAGAAGAAACCCTAAATTAGTCAACAAGAAAACTAAAATCTCGTAAGAGATATACATCAATATCAATCACTTCCTAATTTATCTCATTCCTATATTAATGAGATAATACTAAAATTATAATTCCTTAATTACATTACTTAACGTCTATCAATAACAATCAGCAGATTCTTTCACCTGTCAGCAAGGAACGCGAACATGACCAGCAGAAACATAATCAGCAGGAATGTTACTTGATCTGCCAGCAGGAACATTATCAGCAGGAATGACTTAGTGCTATCAGCAGAAACAAATATGTCTAACAGCAGAATCGACACTTAGTCGTTTGTAATTTGTCCCAACAAATTACGACCCGAAAGGAGAAATAAGCTTCGCGCTATTACTACTCCTCCGCTCACCTGTGCGTTTATCATTTTGAGAGCTACCGTGAAGTAATAATATTTGGTTTTGAAGTTGTCCTACCTACATTGTCCGGATAAAATACATTGTGAATAAATCATTGACTACACCAAAAAAAAATTAGTGTAAATTTTCTTTTTATTTTTGTGGCATGCGCACAATCGTTCTCATGCCTGTAATCGAAGACACAACAAGTCCCGACAAACTTCTGTTTGAATCGCCTAATACTTGAGAAACCAAAATAACAAATCAAGAACTTTAAAATCCTCCCATAGTACGATGGCCGAAATCTACTATGGTGCAATTACTCGAAGCACCCACCGAAGGTTTACGAGGATGTGATCGTTGTTCCCAGAAAATACCGCGAACACCTTTGAGATCAGCATGTCTACTAATCTTGTTTAATAAAACAAGCAATTTTTTGGAACATGATAAAGAAGACCCCACATGCTCACACTATATTTCAACTAAGATCACTTCTACGATGAAGTTCCCAAACGCCTGAAAGTACGACGGTTAAGCTTATGCTTTTCCATGTTCCCTCGAGGGAGCCGCCGATTTGCTTGAAAAAGAGCCCCTCATCGATTCTTACATGGGAATGATCTTTGTTTCAAAATTCATTTAAACAAATTCTTCCTCCCTCTAAAACAACAAATCTTCGAAATGAAATCCACGAGATTTCAACAAAAATTAGATGAAAACTTTTACGAGGCATGGACCGATTCAATGAATCTTCTTAGGGATGCCCGCATCATGGTTTTCAGAATTGCATCAACTCGATACTTTCTATAATCCCTAAATTCGAATCAACGAGAGCAGTTTTAAAAGTTCGTAAATCACGAAGCCACGGCCATTGTTTCCAAAAGTGAGTATGAGTCGAGCTCTTCTACCCCAGCAGTTTCCATCCGATGCTGCCGAGTGTGAAAGATTATGGTTAGAGCATTGATTCTCGATAAGAAAAACCAAACTCCAGCTCCCGCTCCTATAAAAGCAGTCGAGCAAAGTTGTGTAATTTGCGGGGGTGGTCATTCTTACCAAAACTGTCCAGCCACCAATGGCAACATTTATCGTGACAATACCAAGAATACTGTCCACAAGCCCCGCAGTTAACTATACCAAGGGAATGCCCGTTACCGACCTCAGAATGTTGCAAACCAAATTCTCGACCTCACCGTTTTCCTCCTATGTAAAACCATCAAAACAACCAAAATCGAGGGATCAATTTCAACAAAATAGGGAACCAATTTTGAACCAAAATCAGGGTAATAATTTCAATCAAGGACAAGTTTACCAACCCTAGATTAATCAACCCCCGACTTTTCAAGCACCACCTTACCAAGCTCCAGTTCTTCTAGCACCAGGTGTGTCTAAGCCCGATTTTGATAACTACGTCAAAGCTAATGATGCGGTTATGCAAAATATGCAAAATCAAATGGCAAATATAATGGACCTGATCACCAAATTCATGAATAGTAATACCGCTTCTACTTCGGGCTCGGGTTCTCTTCCAAGCAACACCATTGCTAACCCAAAAGGTGATGTGAAAGAAATCACTACCCGAAGCGTTATTTCTTATAATGAACCTCAAATTTCTTCTCCTCCTAAAGAGATGGAAAATGAACCCGAGGTGACAAAGGATACGGTGCAACCAAGCACCGAAAACATCCAACCTCCGGTGGTCCAAACTAATGACCAAATTGGTGAGCCCGTTGTTGCTTCAAAGACTAAACCAACATTGCCTTATCCTTCAAGGGCCAACAAAGAAAAGCTCCGTGAAAAAGACGATCTTCTAGCTTCAAAATTTATGGAGATTTTTCGGAATCTCCATTTCGAGCTAAGTTTCGCGGACGCTCTCCTACACATGCCCAAATTTGCACCAATGTTTAGAAAGCTCCTCAATGACAAAGATAAGATAATTGAGTTGACAAAGACACCGGTAAACGAAAATTGCTCGGCGGTTATCCTAAAAAAGTTTCCCGAGAAACTTGGAGACCCCGGTAGATTTCTTATACCGTGTGATTTTCCAGAGATGAATGAATGCTTAGCCTTGGCCGATCTCGGTGCAAGCATCAACCTAATGCCTCTCTCCATTTGGAAAGAACTAAGTCTCCCAGCTTTGACCAAAACCCGAATGATACTTGAACTTGCCGACCGAACGATTTCTACTCCAACCGGCATCGCCGAGGATGTTTTCGTAAAAGTTGGAACGTTCTTCTTTCCTGCCGATTTTGTGGTCGTTGATTACGTTGCCGATCCTCGGGTTCCCCTAATCTTAGGAAGACCTTTCTTGAGGACGGCACGTGCCTTGATAGACGTTCACGGTGAACAAATGACCCTTAGACATGATGACCAATCCGTGACCTTCAAAGTTGGTGATACTAAAACTTTCTCCTACAATATCATTGAATCGGTTAACCGAGTCGATGTTATTGACATTGCTTGTGAAGAATATGTTCAAGAAGTACTTGAAATTTCTAAAAGTGGCAATCCCACTTCTACTTCGGACCTTATGATCGATTCTCGCTCTCCATCTTTCACTCCCTTCGGAGGAAGTGATTTTCTAATGGAAGAGATCGATGAATTTCTTGAACATGATGATTCAATACCACCAGGTGTTGACGGCATCTATGATTCTGAGGGAGATACTGTTTACCTTGAGGAATTGTTAAGTGTGATCAATAGTGACCCAAATCTCCCTCCGTCACCAGTTTGTGAAATTAATGTGCCTGAAAAGATTAAATCTTCATGTGAAGATCCTCCCGACCTAGAACTCAAAGACTTACCATCCCATCTTGAGTATGCATTTTTGGAGGGTGATGACAAATTACCCGTCATAATCGCTAAAAACTTGAAAGATGAGGATAAAACCGCCCTGATCAAGGTTCTTAAGTCACACAAACATGCCATAGCTTGGAAGATTTCTGATATTAAGGGGATAGATCCACAGTTTTGCACCCATAAGATTTTGATGGAGGAAAATGCCAAACCCGTAGTTCAACATCAGAGAAGGGTTAACCCCAAAATCCATGCCCCCCCCGATGAGGTTATTAAGCAAGAAGTTATCAAACTTCTGATCCGGGTTAATTTACCCTATCCTCTGACAGTCCCTGGGGAAGAGTCCCGTTTTTCTTTTTTTCCCATTTTCTCTCCCCATTTTTTTGTTTTTTTTTCCTTTCTTCCTTCCCCATTGTGTCCCTAAGAAGGGAGGCATAACCGTGGTAAAAAATGAAGAAAATGAGTTAATACCCACTAGGTTGGTTACAGGATGGCGAGTTTGCATCGATTACCAAAAACTCAATGATGCAACTCGTAAAGACCATTTCCCGTTGCCATTTATGGATCAGATGCTTGAAAGATTAGCCAGAAATGAGTACTATTGCTTTTTGGACGGATTCTCCGGCTACTTTCAGATCCCAATTGACCCACTTGATCAAGAGAAGACTACCTTCACCTGCCCTTACGGGACATTTGCCTATCGTCGCATGCCTTTTGGGTTATGCAATGCACCGGGCACGTTCCAA
Source organism: Tanacetum coccineum (assembly GCA_026074375.1). Classification (NCBI taxonomy): domain Eukaryota; kingdom Viridiplantae; phylum Streptophyta; class Magnoliopsida; order Asterales; family Asteraceae; genus Tanacetum; species Tanacetum coccineum. The sequence continues at coordinate 16,304 of BQNB010118055.1, read as the reverse complement.
AGGTGTATGGTTGCAATCTTTCACGATATGATTGAAAAAACCATGGAAGTCTTCATGGATGATTTCTCGGTTTTTGGTGATTCTTTCTCCTCTTGCCTTTCCCATTTAACAAAATCTCCAAAGGTTGAAGACACCAAGCTTGTGCTAAAAATTGGGAAAAGGGCCACTTTATGGTCAAGGAAGGCATATCCTTGGCAATAAGATTTTCCTAGCCGGGATATGAGGTTGATAAGGACAAAAGTTAGAAGTCCATGCAAAATTGCCTCCATCCCATTACCGTGAAGGGTATTCGTAGTTTTCTTGGTTTACGCCGGACTCTACCGACGTATTTAAACAGAGATTTTTTCCAAAAGTCGGCCCGGCCTATGACCCACCTCCTTGAAAAAGAAACTCCGTTTATCTTCTTGAAGGAATGCATCAAAGCATTTGAAACCCTTAATATGAAGTTAACCCAGGCTCCAATTCTAGTTGATCCCGATTAGGACTTGCCCTTTGAAATCATGTGTGATGCAAGTGATTTTGATGTTGGGGCAGTCCTAGGGCAACGTAAGACCAAGCACTTCCAGCCAATACACTATGCAAGCAAAACTATGACTGAGGCTCAAACACATTACACTACAACGGAAAAAGGAAGACTTGCCGTAGTGTATGACTTTCAGCGAAAATTCCACCAAACTTGTCTTGTCCAAAAGCATAGGTGTTTACGACAATTCGGCTCTTCACGACCTGCTTGCTAAGCAGATTCGAAGCCAAGATGCTCCGGAGATTTGCTGCTCCCAGAATTTGATGTCGTTATCCGTGATAAAAAGGGAGCAGAAAATCTCGTCGCCGACCACCTTTCTAGAGTTGAAAATCGTATGAAAACGTCAATGATCCTAAAGAGATAAATGAAAGTTTTCCTCTTGAGACGTTAAATATGGTGACCTTTCGTGGAGATTCTAGAACCCCGTGGTTTGCCGACTTTGCAAATTACCACGCGGGTAGATTCATTGTGAAGGGCATGTCGACCCAACAGAAAAACAAGTTTTTCAAAGATGTTAAACACTATTTCTGGGACGACCCCTTCTTGTTTAAAATTTGTGCGGATCAAGTGATCAGGCGATGTGTGCACGGCAAGGAAGCTCTCGACATTCTCGAAGCTTGCCACAATGGACCCACCGGGGGACATCATGGTGCAAACCTCACAGCCAAAAAGATCTTTGACTCCGGTTTCTTCTGGCCCACCATCTATAAAGATGCCCACGAGTTTGTCAAGAACTGTGACTCGTGCCAACGTCAAGGAAAAACTTCACAACGTGATGAGATGCCTCAAAACTCCATCCAAGTTTGTGAAATCTTTGACATGTGGGGCATCGACTTTATGGGCCCGTTCCCGTCTTCACGAGGGAACAAGTATATTCTCGTGGCAGTCGACTATTTGTCAAAATGGGTTGAAGCGAAAGCGCTCCCCACCAATGATGCCCGAGTAGTTTGCAAATTTCTGAAATCTCTCTTCGCCAGATTTGGTGCTCCCCGTGCAATCATAAGTGATCGCGGAACCCATTTTTGTAATGACCAGTTTGCAAAGGTCATGCAGAAATATGGAGTTACTCACCGTCTCTCCACCGCTTATCACCCACAAACAAGTGGGCAAGTGGAAGTATCAAATCGTGGCTTGAAAAGAATCCTTGAAAGGACCATAGGTGAAAACCGTGCCTCCTGGTCGGACAAACTAGATGATGCACTATGGGCCTTCCGCACAGCTTACAAAACACCCATCGGGTGTACTCCTTACAAGCTTGTGTATGGAAAGGCATGCCATCTTCCGATCGAGCTTGAGCACAAAGCCTACTGGGCCTTAAAGCAAGCAAACTTCGATCCTATAATTACGGGTGATCACCGGAAAGTTCAACTCAATGAACTTAATGAACTTCGTGATCATGCCTATGAGAACTCTTTGATCTATAAGGCCAAAACAAAGAGGCTCCATGACTCTAAGATCAAAAACCGTGTTTTCAACATCGGTGATCGAGTCCTCCTCTTTAATTCCAGATTAAAGATTTTCTCGGGCAAACTAAAATCCCGTTGGAATGGCCCTTTCACCATCACTAGAGTATTTCCGTACGGCACTGTTGAGCTTTCTCAAGCCAACGGGCCAAATTTCAAAGTGAATGGTCATCGCGTCAAGCACTACTTTGGAGGGAACGTACCACACTTGGTAGTTCCAGATCTCCAAACTTTCCCCAAGGATCAATAAATCCTTGTGATGGGTCAAGCATCGCGACCCTAAACAAGCGCTTCGTGGGAGGCACCCCATGCTTATCCGTAGTTGTAATATAAATAAGTGTTGTTGTTGTTTATTGTCCAGGATTGCCCGGATTGTGAAGACTCTCAGTTTTGTCATTCATCAAGAGTTTCACATCCTCAGCTTCATTTGGGAATCCGATATCCTAATCTTATCGACTAACGTTTTATCTTTTGGCATACCTCATAAACGGCCTTAGGATTAATGTAATACCCTTCAAAACATCGAGGACGATGTTTAGTTCTAGTTTGGGGGGGTATCTTCGATTTGATTGTTGCCTGCAGCATTGTTACCACGTAAACCCGTTTTTACCACCAAAATACCAAAAAAATGAAAAAATTGAAAATTTTTCAAAAATATAATAAGTGTGGATACCTACGTAAACCCGATTTTACCACAAAAACCAAAAAAATGAAAAAATTGAAAATTTTTCAAATATAATAAGTGGTTTTGTCACAGTTTTTGCTTTTCTTTTGGGTAGAATAAGAATAATTTATTGACTTGATCGGGTCGTGTTGAGCCCACTTAGTTCCTTTAGGACGAGCTTTCACGAATTCTATAACTTTGAATTTTAAAAATGTGAAAACGAGAAATGATAGAGTTAATATAAGTTATGTGCTAAGCAAGATTCTTCTTAAAACTTATACAGTAACTTATGGGGGTTTTTCCTCTCACCGTGAATTTCTAATTCCACCTAATCATCACGTACTCATTTAATTCAACTAGTCAATTCGATGTTTTCAGAAAAAGCTTCATAATTTGTAACTGAGTATTTCAAACGAAGATTTTAGAGTGATTTAAAAGATAAATGCCAAAGAAGCATGAATGAAATGTGAATGCAAAAATGCTGAAATATTGAAATTTGCCAATGAAGCATGCATGATATTATGGAACAGTAAAAGATGTGTCGTGATATCCCACTCCGCTAGCAACGAGGTGGGGGTTCAAACTAAGACGTCTTTACTTCTAGGGATTTGGTGTGTCGTGATATCTCACTTGGAAGAAAGGTCTAGGTGAGGGTTCAAACTAAGACACCAATCCTTAGCCATATTAGGAATAAAGGTTTTGATGTGAATTTTCCACTACGGGCGTCACCGGTGGCGGTGGCTCCCCCCGCAACGGGGTGGGTTTTCAATACTAAGAACACCGTCGTTGGTTGTGATATCTTACTCCGTTAACCACGAGGTAGGTTCAAACTAAGCAACGCATTCCTAAGCTTTAAAGAACTTATGATTAATAATGTTGAATATTTGCAAAAGTCTAAAGTTTAAAATCTCCGAAATCAGTTACAAAGTCTAATAGTTGTTGCTTGAGTCATGATTCATCTTGAATTATGACTATGAAAATAAGTTGGTCTATGGTTAAATTAAAATGAGTACACACATTCAATCGTATATCCATATTGGGAGTTGAAAGTTCACAAGTCATAAGTATGAGGGCTTAACATCTAAACTTATTTCGACAATGATCTTGGGGGGTTTCTTTTTATATTTTTAATTGCTTAGCTTGGAACTTTGTGAAAAATCGAGGACGATGATTTATCCCGTCAGGACATCCGTAGATCACTCGCTAACGGGCGCTTCTCATTCTATGATCCCAGTATTAATAAATAAAGAAAGTCAAACTTGTTAAAAATGAGAAAATCCAAAAATATTAGTTGTAGTTAGTGTAAATTCAGAAAATGGTGAAAACGGGGCTTACGTGTTTACTTCATAACATTGCGTGAGGACACACAATACCTTAGTTTGGGGGATTTGATAAGTGCTTAATTACACATATCTTTTACCTCTAAAAACGAGCTTAAATGACCAAAAACAGACAAAAACTGTCAAATATATGTTTGTTTTGCATTTGTATTGTGCAGGAAGTGGATATCATCAAAAAGACAGAAAACCAAGCCAAAATGACAAAACTGAGCATGGAATGGAAAAGACTGTGCAAAATCAAGGCCAAAGTCCAAAAATGCCAAAGTCAGAGTCAATACAGAAGAATCAGCAGTCAAACCGGAGCCGGAACTGAAGAATACTATTGGATGCAATCTTAACCCATCTGATGGGCCGGGAAAGCCCAATAGTATATTTATGAAGACTGTGAAGACCAAATGGGCCCTCAATCAATTACAACAGCCCATTTGTGTGCAATTGACAAAGACTGTGAAGACTTTGAAGGCCCAATCCTAGCCCAGTTACAGCCAATCTCAGCCATTGTACACACAAAACCCAAGCCCAACAAAAGCCCTCAATCTATTTTTATAAACCTTAGGGACTAAAATTGTCATTTTTAAAATAGGTTTTATAAAAGAAAAAAAAAGGTTTAAACAAACACAAGGGCTGGTTTTGCAATTTACCCTAACCTTCCCTTTTTCTTTTAGTAATAAACAGCAGGGACCATTTTTGTAAATGTCCCTAACTTCCTTTTATTCTTTTGTTATAAAACCAGAGGGACCACTTTTGTAATTAACCAAAACCTCTTTTACTCTTTTAGTTATAAAAGACAAGGACCATACATGTCACTTTCCAAACTTGTTTTATAACTATTTTCGGCTTAAACAAAGTGAAAAGAGAAGAAAAGATGGGGGGGCATTTTTGCCTCTTCCCCATACTTTCCTTTTAAACCCTGCAACCCACCCCTGTCGAACCCACCTTACCCGCCAAAACCATACCACCCCTTTCCCCACGTTTTCTTGCAATACCACTCTCCCAAGTACCTTTCCAGCTCACCCCTCACCCATTTCCACCTTATTGTACACCTATAACCCCTTCCCACTTGCAACACACTCAACCCCCCCATCCATGGCTGAGAATGATGAAAGGCCAATGGAGGGCTAGGATTGCTTGGATTGCTTTCTACTCTCACAACAAGCACAGCCCATGAGCCAAGAAGGCTGAGAGACTTCTATAAAAGAGCCAAGACCAAGCCGAAGTACCACACACCATTTTTTTATGTTTTTAGTTTAAATTTAATTTCAAGTCTTTCTTTTAAGCATTTAAGTGTAATTCAGTTCATTTAAAAGTTTTATGTTGTAACATCTTCAGTTTTAATAAAAGTTAAGAGTTTTTGTGATATAGCCATTGTCAAGAATTTAAAATCTTATTTAAACCCTTTTAATCTGTTTAGACTTATATAAAAACGTGTAAAAGTTGTTAAACTCAGCTTATGAACTTGTTTCACCCTTTTATTTCTTTTAAAAAGCTAAAAAGAAGCACAAGTTATACTTAAGGGGGTGTTTGTTTTAGACCCCAAAATGGGTCATATGGGGGTTGTAATGGGTTGTAACCACTCAGCCAACTTTGGCTGAGTGTGTGGAGTTTAATAAGCCACTTTGATCAATCTTTTTAGTGTAAAAATAAGTTTTTAAGTCTCCCTTGCTTTCTGTCAAAATTTTATAAGCCACAAATTGAGCTAAACCACTTAAGCTGTGTAGACAGCTTAAGCACGTCCTGTTTTAGCTTATTTGCTTATTTCCTGTTTAATTGTGTTTCGTTAAGGCTAACAGTACTCACCTTAACTTAACAGTACTAACTTATAACTAGCAGTACTAACTTTAAGTTAGTACTGGTAGTTAATACTGGTAGTACTGTTATTAGTACTGCTGAGTTTCCTTGCTTTTTGATGGCTTATGTTCTGAAAATAAGCTCATTTGCCACCCTTGTTCATCTGTTTGGGGTTGGTTTTAGGTAAAAAGCTCTTAAGAGTTTATTTGCATAAGCTCAAATAAGCCCTTAAGCCACTGCCTTGCATTTCCCCTGGTGCTGAGCACCTAGATTCAGCACTCCTTATCTAGCTTATTTTGTATTAAGCTCTTAGTTATTATTGCTTTTATTTATAGCTTATTAGTTGTTCTTTAAGTCCCCAAAATCTTGTAGCTTAACTCCCCTTTTAGCTTAGCTTATTCTAGGCTTAAAGTAGCATTGTTTCTGTTTTATATTAAAACTGTTAATATAGCTTAAATCATTTCTAGCTTATTTTAGGGCTTATTCTAGATAACTTAGCTTATTTAGGACTCCCCTCTCCCTATTTATTTGTTTCCCATAATTGTAGCTTATTGTGCTAGCTTAAATCCCAATAAGAAAGAAGAAAATAAGCTTATAAGCTAATAAGCTTTTGCAGCCCCAAAAAGCTCACATTTCTAGCTTATTTAGTTCACTACAGCTTATGTGCCTTTTATGAAAATTGTTCCCCTCAAGCCCCTTAACAAGTTTTCTTTTATAGCTTTTTGATAATAAGCACTTTGGACCCACCTTGCAATCGGGGTCCACTTCAGGGACCATTTGTGTAATTTTGTCTTTTCTAGTTAACATTGTTAGTCCCTGTGGTTAGTTAGCCTGTTACCCCGTTTGTCCTTGTGTCCTTTTCACTGTTAGTCCTTTTAGTTAACCACAGTTAGTTTATTTAATTTAATTAATTTAAATTAGGTTTAGATTTAATTAGTTTAATTACTTTTAATTTAATCAGTAACTTTTGGGCATTTTTATATTTTTAGAATTGTTAACTTTTTCTTTATTTAATTTTATTTTTTTAGAATTTTTATAACTTTTATTTTTTGTCTTTTTCTATTTTTTTTTAGTTTTTTAATTAGTTTATAATCTTTATAAAATCATAAAAAAATCAGAAATAATTTAATAAAAAAATATTTTTCTTTTTTGTAAAATTTTCTTTTGTCATTTAGTGTCTAGGAAAAATATAAAATTTAGTATAGGCTCAATTTTTCTTAAAATTCAGTCTTAGACCCGTTTTGTCGAGTACGTTTTACCGTTTCTTTTCGTTTTACATTCAAACGACCTCCGTTTTTATTCTAGTTTTTTTTTATTTTTCAAATTAAGTTAATTAGAATTTAATTTTAATTTTTAATTTAATTTAGCATTTATTTTCTTAATTTTTAGTATTTAGGTTTCCCGATACCTAAATCTGTTCCCCGTATTTAATTTAGATTTAATTTTAGGATTTCCCAATAATTAATTTTGTTTCCCGTAGTTTTTAAGATCCCCATTTCCTTTGCTTGTTTTCCCGTAGATTAAATTAAGTTTTATTTAATTTTAGTTGTAATTATATCAGTGTTTCCATCATATATTCTTCATCACTCAATTTCTCATCAAACCAGGATAACTTTCAATTGCAGCCTCGTTGGGACATACGACCCGGGAATATCTCTTCCGGAATCTTTTTATCATTGATTCATTCTTATATATTTTATCTCTTTGTGTAACTTTTGACCTTTTGCCTTGGTTAAGAGCATTTGGTTGAGATTTGCATTTGAGTTGTTATATATATATATACTCTAAGACGAACCACCAGGTGGCCAAGCTTCTTGCAGTTAGTGCATGTTGGTATACAAGGACCGTAATGGTTGAAGTTACACTTGGGGCATAGAGGTTTAGTCCCTTCATACGATTTCTTGTCACCGTTCCCGGCAGCATAAGCCCTGCCTGTGTTTTGCCTTTTGTTTGGTTGTTGGTTTTGGTTATTTCGAGGAGCGTCTTCAAACTTCCTCTTGTTTTCTGTTTGTCTCTCAGCCAAAGTGTTAATCCTCCTATCCATCAATTCAGTCGCCATCTCAATAGCTTCCTGCATGGTCTTTGGCTTCGATGCCACAACACTTGAGTAAATCAGGTCGGGCATCCCACTGACATACTTTTCTATTTTGTCAGTCTCTCAGGGAATCCTGTTACACAGCAATTTGCTTTAAGGGGGGCTTCCTGGAGCGTTGGTTGTAGGCTACTACATCGGTGCCTTGTACTTTTAGGTTCCACATTTCTGCCTCAATCTTCTTGATTTCATTCCTCGGACAATATTTAGTTGTCATCTTCTTCTTCAAGTCAGACCACGTCATTGCATACGCAACATCATTAGTCACTGTCCTAGTCGTGAGTTCCACCATGTTAGAGCAGTTCCCATAAGAGTACAAGTGGCAAACTTCACTTGATTCTCCACGATGCAGTTACTTATGCGAAACACGGTTTCCATCCTCTCAAACCACTGGGTCAAGTCGACCACTCCTTCTGTGCCTATAGGTTAAGGTGACATTTATAAAGTCTTGATAAGGTGCACTCTCCGTAAACATGCGCGTTCATTCCTTCTCACACCTGTTCCCGAGGTATGGCTATCATCGCCATTTCGGGTCGTAGCACGTGCTGCCAACACAGCAGTGACACCCTCGTCGATCATGGCCTGAAGTTGGGCACCGGTGACCGAAGTGGTGGTAGTAGGGTCTGCGACTGGTGGGGGAGTTGTACCTGGATTTAACCTCGTGGGCCTTGTGGGCCTTCCTCTTGGTGCCATTTTCTTAAATCACAAGAAAACATAACACCCGTTAGATTTCAAAAATCTTAACCATAACCCGATGTATACATAATGAATAAAACGAGATCACAACACATGGTGAAATACACAACAGTATTGAAATTAACAAATCGACATTCATTCATAATAAATTCGATTTCATATAAAACATAATCCATCCTTTCCATATATAACTTGGGAAATATAATACATGATTGGTTTTTTTTTTAAATAACAAACGATCACAACACTTAGGTTACAAGCCCAAAATAACCATAAAGCCATACTAGCCGAGATATACTCGTAATACTTAGTAGGTTGTACAAAGTAGCCGATACATGAACAAAAAGATTAACGAGATAAGCTAGACAAAACACAAAAAGATCTATACTGTCTGCTAGCCTGGATTATAACCCATAAACTTAACAGACTTGTACAGTAGCTACAATATAACCTAGTCTAAGTAATGCTACTGGCCTCGTCTAGGTAGTTCTGGCTCTCTGCAGGATCATTAGCAGGTACCTGCTGGTCTTGCAGCTCAGATCATCTGAGCCTTGAGGCTCTTCACTATTTTAGGGTCTCTACCAACTGTACTATGCCTCCGGATAGTCTGCATTTTAGCAGATCGGTAATCACCGCCTGCCTCTCCGGTCTGCTTGCCTGCTACTCAGTGATCCGAGATGCTGAGCCATGACCGTAAGTTCCAAAGAGATATGCCACCAGATATGTACTTGATCGCAAGCAATACCTATCGACCGTTGCCCAAGCGGACGAGATAATTGGCCTCCTCCTCTTCAGAAGGGCCAGTGTGCGTCTGTTGGAAATGGCCTCTTATCCCTGACAACATGTTGACTGGGGCCTAAGTAGAGCTCGGTCATATCGTTGCATCATCCAGTGTGAATATATGATCTCATCTCCTGGTTCAACAAGTAGTAACCAAACTCAGTAAACTCTCTGGTGACGCCCCGTCTAGGGGTGGTCGGTGCAATCTCCTGGATGGCTCCTACAAGGTCATCCCATGTATCCGTAATACCATAGCCTAACTCTTTAGACGTCTGGCATCCTGGAGCGGTATCTAACATATCAGTAAATCCATAAAGGTCTGCCTCAGCTGTGGTAGGTCCAAACTGCCGAGCACCAGCTGTCGAACTCTCCCCGACCTCGTATCCAGGACCAGGAGTAGTACGACGCGGCCTCTTACGAAGCGGTAAATAGATCTCAAGCATCTCAGTCTCATGAACAGGAGATGGTAGTGCATCTCTCTGTCTAATCCCAGCAGCTCGGGCTCCCAGAGATCCCTCAACATATGTAGGGCCATTGGGTGGTGGTGATGATATAGGTAAATGGCGCGAGAGGGTATCTGAGGAAGTGGGATTTTTTGGCTGGTATGGAGAGAGAGGTTGATGTGTGGTGGAGGTAGGTAAGGCTAACAATCTCTCAGCAACTCCTCGGAGGGAACGGTGCGGCTGGCGCCTGTTGTGGTTTGGACTATCCTAGCCGTAAACGCGAAGATAAGCAAGTTATGGGGTCCTGGTCGCTGAATAAGCAATCAATGTAGGGGTCCATGCAGGAGCTAAGTGCTCCCTCTCCTCTGCATCATTCATCATCATTGCACTTCTGTCAGCAGGATAGTCGACTGGATCCTCCTCAGGATCATCCTCGTCATCTTCCTCTATGGTTTCTTTCCCCCTCAGGGTCAGGACTCTGGTAATGTTATACCCTTGGTGACTGATGAGTATGTGAGTCTTAGCAGCAGGCAGTAGTGGCTGCTCCTCAGCCGGGATACCTCATCGTCCTACTGGTAAGAACTCGGACGGGTAAAACAGGCTCCGAACAAAAGGGTTTGTAAATAGGTGAAGGGGGTGCTGCTCTGGCCTCCCTAGGGCCAGGCACGTAGTTGGTGATGGAGGTCCTCTGGGCCAGGTATGTAGTCGGCGATGGTGGAACCCCCTCAGGGGCCATAGATGGGTGGTTCCTATCACTCTGGTGAAACCGATGTCTGAAATCGTCCTCAGATACTGATGTGTATGTGACCGTATAAGAGTGCTCGAATTGACATGATAGTATCTGAAATCAAAATTTAGCGTATTAAGTATATTAATTAAGCTAATTATCTTATATACATTATATATAATAAACATCCGGCTTTAAGAGTTTCATAAAGTCTATTTTGCAAATATTGACTAGACACATGGCATATCACATATAAGCAATTAAAACAGACAGAAAAATGGAGTAAAATTGAGGTAAAATTCTTATGAAGAAAGCAGTAATCACATAATGCCTCGAGTTCTCAAAAGAGTCTTCCCCAATTGGAGAACCATAAGACTCTCACTAGGTTTTCTGCTAAAGTGCCTAGATCGCCACATCCATCATATAACGTGATTGTATGAGTCTTACAGCCGAGATAAGTCAAGAATAGAATAACATGACAGCTTAATTAACTTTTAATTTTAATCTATTCTTATTATCAAGTAATCATTTGTGTTGATTCTAGGCATTTATTTATTATTTATGGCAAGGATTGCATGTCATTGTCATAATTTTCCAATAAAACAATAAATAAACTAGATTTCATGCAGCCCTAAGGGTGTTTAATTATGTGTGTAACCCATAATACACCAAACAAGTTGGCTCTGATACCACTGTTGGAATTTAAATAACTGTTAACCATTAACAACCACGAGTACGCAGCGGATATGAATCAAGTAAGATGCATACGTTTAACACACAATAAATAAACAAAAGGGTAATATAAAAAACTAACCCTTGAAGTCAACTGCAAATGAATAACACCGATACCTAGAAGATGATCCCGAAACTAGTGGATAAGTTTCCGCCTCTACGGTTGCTCACACAACACGTCCAACGAATACGTCAAGACAATACAACCTATGTATACCAATCACTAGTGAATAAAGTCCCAAATACCACTCTTGTATCAAGTACCGAAAATCAGGAAGAAGGAATTAGGGTTTAACCGAATTCGGATCAACCGAATTAGGGTAAAACAAAACCAAAAATGCCCTAGCTCAAACCCTAAGCATTTCTTTCACTTGTCACACCTTTGACACCTTGTAAACCAACCTCTAAGCCTGATTTATCACTCGTGGGATAAATCACACTCGAAAAACCCACAAAAGGGTTCACCGAATTAGGCAGAACCAAAATTCAAAGAACCCTAGTTAAGGTTTTAATGAATCGGCTATTTTTATGGAAAGGGAGAGGGAGAACGAATTTTATTGAGTTATGAGGGTTATATTTCGTGTATTGTGAAAGGGAAAGGGTATATATAGCCTAAAACCCCTTACTCATGATAAGGCTAAAACATTGAGTTTAAGCCTTATCACAACACTTTTAAACCTTATCTCAAACTCTTCTCCTTATCACCTAGGTCCAACGAACCTAGACACCTCCTAGAACCTTCCTTATGGCCGACTAGCTAGTTAGGACACCATAGGATTCTTGTCTATATATAGCATAATCACCGACTAATCGTTTTAGTAAAATAATATTTATAAAGTGAAAACGTTTATAAATATACTTTTCGTAAAAATGACCTAGTTTGGTCGTTTTAAGCCCGTTGCTCGCGTTTCTTACGTCCACGTCTTCGTAGTAAGACGAGCGATCAAAATATTACATTTTCAAGTTTTTAAGATTCTGCGATGAATAGTAAAATTACTGTTCATGACAGCTCATTTGTCGTTTTAGGCTTTAATTAGCGTAAACTTGTAATCGTAATAACTTATTCGTTTTAATCCCGATTTTAGTGATTCTTTCGAGTACGTTTTTGTTATTAAAAGAGGTATTATATTTTATAAAGATAAATTCACTGATGAATAGTGATTTTTACTGTTCATAGTTTATAAAATTACTTTTATAAACTTTAATTATCGAAAATGTCGTAATTTACTCGTTATAGTTCCGTTTTGAACGATTCTTGCGTGTACGATCTCGTAATCAAAAGTTATATCATATTTTAGATGTTTTAAACTCAAAGTTGCTGTAATGAATAGTAACTTTTTATAAAAATAGTTTTATAAAAGTATTTATAGTCGTAAACTCGTTTTTAACGTATCTTTTTCGTTATAGATCGGTTTTTCAAGTTTCTTATCATTATGGAATCGTCATGAGGCGTATTATAACTCTAAAATATCAAAAGCTACTGCCTAAAATTCGAATTAAAACAGCCCCTAAGTATTTAAGTGTATAACTTTATAAAAACTTGTTTTTGTGTATTATTTACTTAGTAGTTTACTATATAAACTCTTAAAAATACATTTGACACTTGTGGTACTTATAATAAGGTTCAATATCATCCCTAGTCCTTATAATTTCATTGTAACAAGTTTAACCCTTTTACTTTCATTATTTTCATAAGTGAAGTTTAAGAAACATTATAAAACCCTAATTAGCCTTTAAACATGTTTATACTTAAACTATAAGTTAACATACTTTTATATTTACTTTTCCATGATATTTATAACATTAGGACATGAGAATAAGTGTATAAATTGATAAACTCAAATAAAAATCCATTTTATACATTTAAAAGTCATTAGTGGTGATTATGGCTATATTTAACATGTAATACATAAAATCATAAGAAAGAAAAGTATAAAGAATTTAAGTAAACCTTAGTGATGATGTAAGAGATGTGAAATGAGTTCTAAACCCGTGTTTAGATTCAAAAATAAAGCTTCCAAGCTTATAACCCAAGATTAGGTTTTCAAAACCCTAATCTTTCCTTTTTCTTCTTATTACTTGAAAATGATGAACCAATGCTTCCCAACACCTTAGAATACCTTAAGTATGTTGTGTATAGGGTTGTATGATCTTACAAAATCAAGGTGTGGATTTGTTTTTATGGCCTATTGTTGCCGTGAGTTTTGGAGAAGAAAAGAGAGAAGAAAATGAAGTTTTTGTTAAGTATGAAAGTTGTAAACATTTCTCATGCATGCATGGCTTATTTATAGTATAAATATCTAGCTAACTTAACCCTAGTTACTTTCTAACCCTAGTTAAGTTAGCATGATAAGTTTGACTAAAGGTGTAAGATTTACTTTATGTTAATATCTAGATATTATGTTTAAGTGATGACTATTGTTCCAATCTTCAAAATTTCGGCATATATATATATAAATGATGTAATTTTTGATTATTTTGAGTATTGGGTATAATCGTGGGTATTTGTTTAGGCGTAGTTAGGTTTTTGAACTTCCGGGTATGCCTAAACGTATTTTATTATGAAACGTAAGAATTTTACGTAGCCAATAAAAATAAGATGAACAAAGTTATTTATTATCCTCATAATAATCATATAACACTTGCTTGATGCAAACGTTTAATCGTTTAATGCCCGTTTACATTGTATGATCATTTTCAGTTTACGCGATTTAACTTAAAGTTTACGGTTTAAGAGTAAACGCGTAAAACCCTAAAAATAAATTATGAATTTCATAATGTCATACAATGACCTAAAATACGAGGTGTTATACATGTCATGCATCATTTTAGCATTAGTTGATTATACCAAGTGCTTACATAGGTTATATACGTGTTAATATTGCATTACGTATATTACTGGTGGTCTTATATAATATACTTATACGATTTTATATTATGGTTATAGATTAGCCATGTCATTAGACAACGCATCATCTGCAATTACCTATACGTCCATATCCTCTGATTCGAATGGACTATCTTGGGGTATTTCACTTGTAAATGCCGGCGAGCTTCTGGAGATGGACCCTTACGAGGAGGTTGCCTAACAAGGGCAGACATCACCACTGTCACCTGCTTATGTACCTGATGTAACATCCGAGAATTTTCGAAATTTCGAATGATGATTTTACCCTTTGACTTTTAGGGTATGGCTTGACTTATAAGAACAACCATCTAAAGCACGTTTTCATTATTCGGACTCTAAAGCAATTTGATGTGAAATAATATTCCAGACAACTTTTAATTTTGCCCGAGACCTGGAAACGAGCCGAAAAGGGCTAAAACAGCACCGCAAACATTTAACGAACAACATACAACGCGGACACACAAAAATAATTAAATTTGTTTTTAGTTATCAGTATTTATTTAATAAAAATATTAAATAAATTATTCATCATTTTTAATTAGAAGCGTTGTTGATAACGTGAATACTCGAGCTTAAATCCATTTTTATTTCGGACGAGGCAAAACCGGTTCGCAAAATGAATAACAGATATTTTATTAAATGTTATAAAATATTTATGAAATATTATCAAGCGAATACTCATTTTTATCGGAAAAATGATTCGGAAAGCAATGGCGCAAGTTTCGTGTATTGAATCATCCGTTAAGTCCTTCAAACGAGTCCCGAACCGATACGTATCGAAATTTTACTAAAAAGTTACAAAACGAACCCTGGACTATTTCAACTTGTCACTTTCCAATTTATATAAATTATATATATACAATTTACAAATTATTATTTCATTTCATCTCTCAAATATACACACACTTCATCTCTTTCCTCTCAAATTCCGGTGAGCCCTCCCCGCCGCCGGCCACCATGCCGCCGCCGCCGGAAAAGTTTTCCGGCGGGTATTCCGGCCAAGACCAAATATACTCCTCATAGCCCGATCTACCCGATCCCCATAATCACTCGCCCTCACTCGCGGTCTCCTCTCCCCCTCCGGCTGTCTCAGCCCGCGTCCACCACCATCACCGTCGCCATCATCATCATAACCAACACCACCATCCTACCACCCACGTCACCACCACAGCCGCCACTAGAGGGTGCGTGTGGTGGTTATAGTTAGCACCACAGCGGGGTGCGTTGGTTTGTAGTTTGCACCAACAAAGGGTGCGTTTGGTTGTGTGGTTTTCAGCCGGTATAGGGTGCGTTGAAGTTAATAACACCGAAAAGGGTGGGTTCAGTTTAAGGTTATTTCAGCAGGGGGGGTGTTCGTTTAGTTTGTGGGTTCACAACACCTCGAGGGTGCGTTGGTTTTATATAGAAACAAGAAAGGGTGTGTTTAATGTTGACAGCCACCAGGGGTGTTTGTTTTTGGGTTGGCAGTTAACCACCTGCAGTGGGTGCGTTGGTTTGCTGCGTTTTATAAGTCGATGGGGGTGATAATATCACAAAGGGCGTGTTTGTTTCGGCAGCCACCATGACCCACAAGGGTGCGTGGGGTGTCGGGTCAAACCACTAGCAAAGGGTGCGTTTGGTATAATAGAAACAGCCACGGGTGTGTCGGTTGTTTGGTTGTAATGACATAGGTATAGGGTGTGTCGAGTTTGGCTGCAGGACAGCCGGGGTGTGTCGGGTTTGGCTGCGGAAACAGCCCCGAAGGGTGTGTTTGGTTTGCAACGGAAATGGGTGCGTTTGTTATTGTGACACCGAAACGCGTGCGTTTGATTGTGTTGACACCGAAAAAGGGTGCATTTAATTTAAAAGCATTCGATTATTTCATTTATATTATCGATAAAATGTATACGTGATGAAAATCTAATGAAACTTGCGACGTCTAAGTAAAATGTGATATTAATATTTAAAACGGGATTAATATTAATCTCTAAGCAATATTAGATGAGTTTTTGAGCTAAAAACGGATTTTGGCGCGAGTTTTGTAACGGGTCATTTTGACCAGAAAATAGAACGTGGGATTCGGAGTTCGAGATGTTGAAAAGTTAGACTTTGGTGTACAAAATATAACAAATTATATTTTGACGGACGTTTTGATATAAAACGGGACTT